>OY720452.1:40004411-40059411 GCA_963082715.1 Harpalus rubripes | reverse complement strand
AATTGATAGCAATTCAAGATCAACAGTTTGGCACGACAGACTTACAAACACAAGAGGTCGGGATCTAAGTGATTTTTTAACAACAGAAGAAATTTATCTAATGAACGAAGATAGTGATCTATTCACATTTGATAACGGAAGGGGTACGAGTAATATAGATCTAACGTTAGTCAGTCATCATTTAACAAGTGTTTTAATAAATTGGAAATTAATGGAAGAAGAAAGCTATTCAGATCACCGATATTTGTTTTATGAATTAAAGGTTAAAAATCAAGAAAGGGTATGGATTAATCGAAGTCGACTAAAATTTGTAGTGAAGCCAGAAAATTTGTAAGATTTTAGTATTAATATAAATGAAGAATTTCTGAAGATAGCAAATATTTCCCAGGAACATAGAGAAGTTGCAGAATTAGATCAAATTCTAGCAAATAAAGTGAAAGAAGATAAAATTTCGTACTTTTTCTAGAAAAATATAGTAAAGCCATAAAATCAGCTTGTTGCAAATCTTTCAAAAAATCAAAGGTAGGCACTGTTGAAAAGAAAGGAAGAACAGTAGCATGGTGGTCAGATGAATTAACTATAATGAGGAAAAGAATTAACGCATTAAGAAGACGCTACCAGAGAACAATAAATAACGTTTTTCTCAGAGAAGAAAGAAGATTATTTTATCTACAAGAAAAAGCAAAGTATATTAAGAAAATAGAAGAAGAGAAATTTAAATCATGGAAAGAATACTGCAATATATCCAGCAAAAGTAATCCCTGGAATATCGTATATAAAATGGCCACTGGTAAGACTAAGCAAACTTTGACTCTTTCAACGATTAAAGAAGAATGCGGGGAATATACAACAGACACGGCAAGTACGCTTAATAGAATGTTGCAAGAGTTTATTCCTGAAGATAGTGAGTATGATGATAATGAATACCATAAGGCAGTCAGAGAAAATATTAAAACTCCACCAAACTCAACAAACGATCAACAAATTATGGAAGATGAGATAGAAGAAATTTTAATCAAAATGAATCCAAAGAAAGCTCCAGGGAAGGATGGTATCTCAAGCGATATTCTGTTAAATATTTTCAATAAATTTAGACTGTTCTTTACTGAAATATACAACCAATGTTTACAAAGAGGGTTCATCCCGAAGGAGTGGAAATCTGCAACGATTATACCAATTATTAAACCTGGAAGAGAAAATTCAGACGAAGTAGGAAAATTTCGTCCTATTAGTCTAATAAATACTGGAGGAAAGGTTTTAGAAAAATTACTGATAAACAGAATTATGATATACTTGAACTCAAATAACTTTCTAAACAAAAACCAATTTGGATTTATTCAGCATAGAGGAACTACCGATGCCTTAATGAAAATGAAGAATTTTGTTGACGAAAGTCTTTTGGAAAAGAAAATTGTTTTATTAGTTAGTTTGGATGTTAAAGGAGCATTCAACGCAGCATGGTGGCCAGCTATAATGAAAGCATTAAAAGATTTCAATTGCCCGAAAAATTTATACTGTTTAGCACAAAATTACTTCAGTGATAGGTCAACAGATATAGACGTTAATGGAATAAAAATTATAAAACCAGTTAATAGAGGCTGCCCTCAAGGTTCGTGCAGTGGCCCAGGGTTCTGGAACATACAATACGACTCATTATTAAACTTAAATTTTTCAAAAAACTCAATAGCGATCGCTTTTGCAGACGACTTCATACTACTTACTAAAGGAAAATCTATACTGGAGGTAGAAAATATGGTAAATTTTGAAATGGGAAAGATTATGAACTGGGCAATAAACAATAAAATTCAATTTAATGAAAATAAATCTCAAGTAATGCTGGTGACAAGGAAAAGATCTTTGTTTAAAGAGAAAGTAAATATCTTTCTCAACTATAAAGTACTGCAGCAAACGAATAAAATAAAATATTTAGGAATAATTATTAACAACAAATTCTGCTTTGACGAACATATCAATTATGCAACAGACAAATGCTTTAAACTAATACATATTTTATCAAAGTCTGCAAAAGTTTCATGGGGTCTCCGACAAGAAGCTCTTAACATAATTTATAAAGGAGCCATTATACCAATTTTATCTTATGGCTTACCGGTTTGGAAATCTGCCCTTCAAAAAGAAGCAAATAAAAGAAAAATTAAGAGAGTGCATCGACTAATAAATATTAAAATTTTAAAGGGATACAGGACTATTTCTTACGAAGCGTCTTGTGTACTATCAGGCAATGCTCCAATTTTAATTAAATTAGAAGAAATTTTAAGAATATTTGAAAGAGTAAAAGAATATACAAGAAGTAGTGGAAGCAATACAGCAGACAGTCTGGCAATGAAAAGATTAGTGGCTAAAGAAGAAAAAGTTGAGAGTGAAAATATGTGGCAGCGTGAATGGGCCCAAAGTGTCAAAAATACTACTACTAAAATGTTTTTCCCCTATATAAATAAAAGACTTAAAGTGAAGTTACCATATTCACCAAAATTAACTACAATTTTAAGTGGACATGGAAAAATAAGAAGCTATTTATACAAGTTTAAAATAATAGACAATGAAGAGTGTAAGTGCGGTAATAGCAATCAATCAGTAAATCATTTACTTTTCGAGTGCGTGTTGTTAAGACGTGAACGTGAACATTTGAAAAACTCAATTTTAAGAAGAGGTGGAAGTTGGCCCTGCTCAAATACTGATCTTGTTGAAAATTACTTTTTAATGACTTTTGTTAGTAGTATAGATTTCGATAGTTTAGTTGATTAATTTAAATATTCTAATTTCAATCATAATAATGTTATGTAAATAATTTTTAAAAATGTATTATAAATTATGTCATTTAGTAATAGCACAAATATGTAAAATCAGTACATTTAAAGCATGTAATATTTTGTAAATGGAGCATGCTGAAATAAAGATTTAATAAAAAAACACACACACACACACGCACACGCACACGCACACGCACACGCACACGCACACGCACACGCACACGCACACGCACACGCACACGCACACTCCCACTCCCGCTCCCGCTCCCGCTCCCGCTCCCGCTCCCGCGCCCGCGCCCGCGCCCGCGCCCGCTCCCGCGCGCGCGCACGCACACGCACACGCACACGCACACGCGCGCGCATACACACACACACACACACACACACACACTCACAATTTTTTATATGTTAAACAACAATATTGCGATTAGAATATCAGAACAGAACATTAATAAATATAAATTTATTAAAATAAACTACTTTATACATAAACATTATTTTAATTTCGTTTCAACATACCTACTTACGGCTGAAATTGATATGAAATAAACATTTTTTTAAAAAGGCGTTGCCTTGAATATCTCCAATGCGGTACCTATGTATTTAGAGCAAGTTTTAATAAGACCGTTGCCGTTAATAATTATAATTGATAAGAACAAATATCAACTAAGTACTTATAATTTTAGTATTGCGAATCATAACTAAATAATTATTAACAATAAAAACAATCTTTTTAACAGGACCAGTTTGAGATGAATGATGCAGCCGCACCTATAATCTCATTCTTTTATGAGCAATTTATATTTCTGTCAAAGTTGTATAATTCAACATATCTACGTTCTTTAACATGTAAGAATATAAAAAAATTAACATCTAACTTAATACGTTTGTAAATAGTCTACGCTTGAGTGGAATAGAACAAGTACGTTTATATCGTAGATGCACACGACTACAGATTAATAGATTATTTATTGTTTTGAAATTCAAAGATTCTTATATTTTCGAGGATTATCTGAAAAATTTTGAACCTCTTTTTAACTAGCCTGTAGATGTCAAACTATTTTGGTACTACAGTTGTATTTGTTTTCAAAGATACCATTGAAAATTTCTGCTATTTTTGACGCTCAGTTATTGTTTGACAGTCGTTTGTGTCAGTCAATGTCAGTGATTAAATTTTTGCATGTAAAAGGCAATACGTCTGTGTAAATTAAAGCCGAGTTAGACACTGTTTAGGGGAACTCTGCTCTATCATTTGCCACCTTGATAAGATGGGCAGTTGAATTTAAATAAATATTGCAACGAGCGCTGAAAAAACTAGCTACGCCACTGGGTTGGATCATCGCTAGAAAAAATGAATTGACTTAAAAGGAGACTATGAGTATGTTTATATCGACGTCCTTAATCGGATTTAAGTGGATTTAGGATTAGAAATCGTATTTATGAAAACGATCTAAACGATCTGGATTGGATATAGAATCGGATTCTAAATCGACTTTATCAACGAGATTTATACATAAATCTGATTTACTTTCGCAAGATAAACAGCGATTTAACAGAAAATTCAATAGTAGGTACTGAAACAATGACAAAAACGCAGAGTAATTTATTCATCTTTCCTGGGGATAAGTTAGTGTAATTATTAGCAGAGCACTAAGAAATCCGTGGAAGCTGCAAGAAACAGAATATTGTTTGAAATTAATCCTGGAAAGAACAATAATTGATTTGTTAGATTAGATGAAAACTATGTAAATGTTAGATGAAAAATCTAAGTAAATGTAAAGTCAAAATTGGCAAAAGTCAAAATTAATACCTTGTTCCATTTAAGCCATTCAGTATTGCGGAGCATAGGGAATAATTTTAACTCCTCTGATTGGCTGAAATTAGAGACAAGAGTCAAGTTTACCCAATGTAATTTCGGTTACTTCAGATTTGCGCTGTTGCCAGTACCATATACTGAATGGCTTAAATGGAACAGAGCATAGTCAATAATGTTCTACCCATTCTATGCTGCTATGCCAACAATGTCAGTAATAAATCCAACTAAGTCTACAATAAATTCGATCGCTTTAAATTTTTCTAGTATAAACAGGCAAGATTTAGGATTTATTTAAATCCGATTTGATTAAAAATTCGATTATGGACTTCCATATAAACTTACTCTATGCTGAAAAATAAAACTTAATTTGTTATAAATTTGAAATGTTATTCAAAATTGAAGTTGATATACAGTGTGTTAATTAAAAAGCGGACCATGGGCATGTATCCTATTTTTATATTTTATTGACGCGTTCTATACACATTTTGTGTACCTAATACTGTTTGAGTTTGAGTAAAAATTAAAATTAATTTAATCAAATTAATCATTATTAAAACTTTATGTCAGATGTCTTCTGTCAAACTCAAATAATATAACTGTTTAACATTTTTGTTCTATTTCTCATGGCAATCTATAATAAACTAAAAATTACAACTTTTATTTTGCTTAGACCGGGCGTACACCAAAGATACATCAAACATATAACATAAGGTAAATACCGCACATATGTCTGTGCCTTTCCGCATAAATGCTATAGAAACACATAGATATGGTCGAAACCATCATACATCAAGGATACATCAAACTTACATGCTATATCTATTACTATAGCATTTATGCGGCACAAGCATACCTACGCGCAGTATTTAGGTACCATATGTTGTTTGTTACATGTTATGTGCTTGATATATCTTTGGTGTACGCCCGGTCTTTCAGTCATATGCAAATTTTGAGATTCGGTCAATTCACAGCCCACTATTCACTGTGGAAAATTCACCGTACTACTATTCACCGCGGAAAGTTCACCGCACACAATTCACCGCGGGAAGTTCAACAGAACAAATTTTTGTCCAACCTTAAATTCCAGCCCCTCCTTCCCAGTTAAATCTACGGTTAATGTAGTTCTTGCCGTCCCTGAAAAGTTAAGTTAGGTTGGTCAGATTAGGTTATGTTAGGTGTTCATCCCACACAAAAGATATAAGGTGTTACGGACTTTTTGTATTACCACAACATTAATATAGGGTGGTAAAATAAGGTTCTGTTTGACTTCCTGCGGTGAACTTTCCGCGGTGAATTATGAGCAGTGAACTCTCCGCGGTATATTATGTGCGGTGAATTTTCCCCGCGGTGAATTGTGGGCAGTGTTTTTATCATTTATTTAGAAGATTAGTTAAGTTAATTTAATAAAAATAGCTCTCTCTTGACGCTACTCTATTTTCTTTGCAGGCGACACTACGGTCGCGAAATTATGACGTCATTTGATATTTTATATAAACTTTTAAAAAATATTTCTGTAAAACTAGAAACTTACATGTGACAAAATATATATTGTCGTAAGTACTTTTAAATGTACTATCACAAAAAAAAATGTGGCATGACCCTATTCTCCAAAATTTTATTTATATTATTCTGGGATACCATTAATTTGTTACAAAAAAAAAGTTCTCCATGTTACCCATGCTTTCTTTTTACCTTTCGCTTCGCCACCACAAGTAGGAATCGTGCTAAAAATCACATATCGAGATTTTAGCGAATAAGTATAAGTTTCAAAGTGCCTAAATCAGATTTTAACATTTTTATAATGACGTATGCGGTATGTGTGGATGAGTGCGCACACGCATCTTTATGTGTGTGTGTGTGTGTGTGTGTGTGTGTGTGTATGTGTGGGCGTGCATGTACGTGTGTGTGCGTGTGTGTGTACGCGTATGTGCGGGCGTGTGTGCGTGTGTGTGCGTGTATGCGTGTGCGTATGCGTGTGCGTGTGCGTGTGCGTATGCGTGCGCGTGTGTGTGTGTGTGTGTTTGTGTTTTCTAATATGCAAGAGCCCATTAGATTTTGATTTAAATCGGTTAACCGGAAATTGCACTTTACTTGAAGCCTAAAATAGTTTTTCTTTCAAAAATGCCTTTAAATGTTATTTTTTCGAGATTAATAAATTTTATACAGATTTGCATTAATATTTTACGGATAAATTTATAAAATTATTGTTGAAAAAAAAAATAGTATAAATTGTAATCTAAGTAACATTTGTAACTTTAAAAACATTTGAATAATTATTGTATGTCATATAAATAAAAGGATTTATTTCGTGTTCTACTGAATGTATGATCGTGTTAATAAATACATATAGATATCCCATACAATTCTAATAGGTTATGGGCCCAGAAGGTATTTATGAAAAATAATAAATATGGCTCAAAATAATACTATTAATTTCCATATTGAACCGCTGAGAAAGAACAATTACGACACCTGGAAGGTGCAGGCACAGGCAATGAGGCAATTTTGATAAAAAATGGATTATGGGACTACGTTAATGGAAAAATTTCTACTCCAAAGACAGAAAATGAAAAGACTGCTAAAAATAGTATAAATTGTAATCTAAGTAACTTTTGTACCTTTAAAAAGATTTGAATAATTATTGCATGTCATATAAATAAAAGGATTTATTTCGTGTTCTACCGAATGTATGGTCGTGTTAATAAATACATATAGATATCGCATACAATTCTAATAATTATTTATAATTTAAATCCCGGAGCCTACGGCTTAAACAAACAAAACTCCTGACGCAGTTATTCAAAGGTTGACAGATAAATTTTACTGTCATTTCAAATTAATAATACTCGCATTAACGTTTTAAAAAAAAAGTAAATAGAACAGTAGGAAAGGAAATCAATACAGTTTCCAGCATAAGTAAATATGTAGGTACCTAACCTATGTATTTAGATTAATAAAAATTAATGATTTACCAAGAGTTTAAGCTAATCCTCATTTTTGGATTAGTGAATTCTATTCTATCCCGGTATTTAAAATTTAATTTTCATTTTAATATCAAAAAAGTAGTTCCTTGAATTACACTATATTTAAGAAATAAACTGCCAGAATTAGAGTAAAATTCGCTAATCCAAAAATAAGGATTAGCTTAATCTTTTTTGTGACTCGGGCTGTAAATGGCGGGAGGTTTTGTGTTGGCCACATGAGATTTTTTATACAAGGTTAGTCACGGGAGAGTTACTTTCAAAGCTCGTTTGTTGAAACCCGAAATACAATTTTAAAAAGCGTCTATACCTTGTGCCACTTAGTATTCAGAGAATAGGGAATAGTTTTGGCCTCTCTGATTGGCTGAAATTGGAGACAAGAAACAAGTTTACCCAATGTAATTTCGGCTACTTAAAACTGGCGAGATTCAACAGAGTATAGCTTCCTCTCTTAAAAAAAATGGAATATTTAATTCACGATTACTTTGCCTGTCTAGTGATGTTCCTGTCATTTTGACATTTAAAAAAACCATGTGGTATCAAGAATCTGCGGTCATTAGTATTTTGGGGTGCAGACAACCGGACTTTCAAAGTAACTCTCCCGTGACTAACCATGTATAATTACAAAATTAAAATCATAATAAATATTAAAATATGTAAATGTTATGTCAAACAAATAACAGGAAAATAAAAAGTATTCAAAAAAATTACACTATTTGTATTGCAAAAAATAAGTATTAGCATTTAGCATCCGTAGAAAAGGATCTTTCAATTACAGCAGTTGTAGCAGGTGGAGAGTGGAAGTCTATTTGCCTATTTACAATAGAGACAGCTTGACGGCTGTTAGGTACTATAAAGAAAGAACCATCCCTTCCCTTTATTCCCTCTATTCCAGTATGCACCGCACGTCGCAATTATGGATAAATAACTGCGCGTACAACATGCGTAATTTCTTAATTTTTTGGTAAATTCTCGGTTATTTTCTGGTAATTAACGGTACACAAAATTTGTTAATTTACGGGAACTTATTTGGCAGTTTCCCCGATAATTTACGATTTTATATCCCGGTTCAGAACGATTCCTCAAATAGTATACAACTGAAATGTATTAAACTTTGTATTCCTCATTTTAACATTAATGTGAAGAGTTGGTTAGTTTTTGACAACCGGAAGTAGTAGTTTACTTGAAATAATAAACAGTTTTTCATAAAAAATACGATAGTTTTTGACAAAATCGCAACGAAAGTTTCCACATTTTATAAAAATGGATCTGTGTATGTTTTTGTTCGTTTTTTACTGATTTACAGATATATAAGACTTTATTTTTTTAATAAAATTCGGCCATTAGATTTAAACTGGTGTATTAAATCTGGTAGCCTATCTACACCTCGGAAACCAATTGAGAAATTCATATTATGTTTTGGCAATTAACAGATAAATGTCAAAAATCAAGACTAGTTTCTCATACGTATTAAGTTCATGCTGGAAATAAAAAGTCAAAACTCTTTGCAAGATATATACGATAGGTGCTTATGGCATGTCTTATGTAAAATAAAATACGAATATAATCAGCGAGATGTATTGTGTTGACCACAACAAATTTTTTATTAAGCATTATAATTACAGCTCTTTTTTAGTGTTATGAAATCATTTTTTGATCCAGTGCAATGCTGAAGAGGAGGCCATTTAACAGGCTTAATAAAGTTTCTGCTCTGATTTGATTATTCAGTTTATTGATATTATGTACTATACAGTATGTCCCATTTAGAGTACCACCATTGAGATTTCGAGAACTATAATAGATACAATGTCGGTAAATCGAACTTTTTGTGCATCTACGTATAGCGGGTAATCTCAGATGTGCTTTTCTTTTTCCAAAAATTCTCTTAGGGCACTAGAAAATGACGAAAAATTGAATTTGGTCTATTTTTCATTTTGAAATTACTTCTAAACTATCAGTAATCGATAAAAATATTTCAAATAAAAAAGTTTGATATTTTTATTCTTAATCCAGTGGCGAATGAATTTTTTTTTATCGGTAAATTTCCGATATAACACAATATATATATATATATATATATATATATATATATATATATATATATATATATATATATATATATATATATAATTAGTTTTTCCTTGCGCAAAAGTTCCTAATTAATGTTAGACAAAAATGTTTCAAATATGAGTTGTAGATAATTAAATTATACACCAGCGTCAGTAAACAGATTTTATTTTGCATGTTTAATAACCTGTAAAATCCAAATTGAAATTCTATTAATATTGATCATTTGTAGTGATAGCCATGGAATTTGAACAAAATTACAAAGAAATGCATATCGTTTGAACTGTCAGAAATTCGATTTTCAAAAAAAAATTACTGACAATTATATTCTATCCTAAGTCCTTAAAAATATTTTGTTTTTGTAATCTACATCTAAATTATTGCTTAGATTTTATTTATTTTTATTTTGTAACCTGCAAAATCGTAATTCTGATAATTCAAACGATATGCATTTCTTTGTCATTTTGTTTAAATTTCATGGCTATCACTACAAATGAGCAATATTTATAAAATTTCAAATTGGATTTTACAGGTTATTAAACATGCAAAAAAAACGTGTTTAGTGATGCTGGTGTAGAATTTAATTCTCTACAACATTTATTTGAAACATTTTTGTTTAAAATTAAATGGGAAGTTTTGCGCAAGAAAAAACTGATTTCCCATGTTAAACACCTATGGCCCGCTTTTTAATTATATATATATATATATATATATATATATATATATATATATATATATATATATATATATATATATATATATATTAAATGGAACCCATACTTGATTTTTACTTTAAAAAATAGGTACTTATTTTTTCTCTTTCGATTTGTGTTTTAGGAATCTCCTCTTGGAAATGTCTTCTACTGTTTCCACTGGTCGTAATAATATAAAAAAAATTACGTACAAACTTTCACAGCATTTTGTAGCCCTTTTGTTTATTTTGCCCAGATTGATCATTTTTCTGTTGTCTTTTTCTTCTCTCTCTCTCTCTCTCTCTCTCTCTCGGTTCATTTTTTCTATTCATTATATCTTGTGCATTGGATACTTTTACGGTTTATAATATATTTTCATTGATATCATAGAATTATTAAGATAGACTATATTATAGCAACTTCCTGTATACATTTTGCTGTAAAATAATTCATAATATTATGGCGAACGAGGCACTTGTCCACAATGTGACATATTTAAGCTATATATTATTTTTACTATTATTACCTACGTGTACACATGCACATTGTCCGGGCGATAGGATATATAACTTCTGACTTCGTCGCCAAAAATGTATGTAAATCATAAGTATTAAAACAATCACTGGAATATTTATTTATATACTGACAATTTATATATCAATTAACATGTACCAAAACTGGTATTTGTGCGTTAACTATTTTTCCACGTAAATATTAAATATACATATATTTATTTTAAAATGTTTTTTTCTTATTACGTTGCATAAAATATCTCTCAAAAGTTACGTTCGCAAACCCAAAGGGCCCCTTGATATTTTTTAAAAATTTTGTTACTTTAACCTATGACGAAAGGTGAAAGGTGTAGTCTTAGTATAAGGCTTATTTAGCTTGTTTTACACAATCATATATTTACAATTAAATATACATGCAAAAAAAATTAATTTTTACATAATAATTTGTGATCAAATTCTTTACGTGTTCTTTTACACGGTCAAATGCGAGGTCAAATGTTTGTGTCGTTTTTGACTGTTATCTACTGAAGCATATTTTTATTTTGTCGTCTTTGTATCAACAGTTTCACCCAAAATCGTTTTCGTTACAAAAAGTTATTTCGCGCAATAACATTTGCGGCAGTCACATTATTTTAAAATTTTAAATTCATTGTTCTTGAAATATTTGAACTTAACGTTCAGTTTTGACAAAGACAATTTCATGGCACAAAGTTGCCAACTACACATGAAATATAAACTTTTAATTCATGAAAATGAGCTTCAAAATCAGAACATGCCCTATTTGAGAATTTTTTACAACATGATATGGTACCATAAGAAGTTGTACATTTATTACCATGTAATCACAGAAATTTCGTGATCAAATACGAAGTTGTAAAAATTCATATAAATTTATAATAATGTAAAACACGCTTTAAAGTCAGTAGTGTGAATCTGCATCTATTAGTAGATTTCAGTAATGACGATATCTGTTGAGGGCGTATATCAAGCTTCACCTCATGGTCTCACAAAGTTGTCATGGAGAGAGCACCACAGGAATCACTTTTTCTATTTTAAAATTAGAAATTATTTTCTGGTTTGACTTCGGTCAGAATCGAACCCGGGCCGTTCAAATCACAACGCACACAGCCACGCAACACCATCTTCAACAAAATGTTATGGCACTTTCAAATCTTTATTAATATTACATATATTACTTTAAAAATAGTAATAATTAATATTTATTATGTCATGTCATAATATAATGTATTGTAACGTTTTTATTTATTTATTTGGGTGTAGTGTAAATATAAGAAAATTATTATTAATTAAAAGTAAGGTTTATTAAACTATATTGAAAATAACTATTACTAATATTAATCTATCATTAAAAACTAATTAAGACTAAAATTATAATTAACTAGATAAAACTAACACTATTTATTTATTTAACCAATTAACACTACTATTTATTTCCACGATATTACTAGTTATTTATTTCACTACGCGTTTCAATCTAAGACTGCCGGTCTGTTGCAGACTCTTGTAGACTGTTTACGCGATATTTATATCCCTATATTTATATCACTATATACTTATATCACGTTCAACTGTCCGCCAATCGACCTCCACAGCGTCTATATACTCAACTGACTCAACAGCGTCTGTATATTCAACTGCTCGGACAGAAGTCACCTCTTTCACAACACTATCTGTCTATTTATGTAACTCTCTGTGTTACTTCCACAGCCTCAGTATCACCGACTCTCCGTATGCCACAATTCTTCAACACCACTGCCGAGTATTCACTTCTACTTGTCGTTACTGTCCCCGTATACCTAGCGTACCAATACTCTTCAACACTAGCGAGTATTCTCTTTAACAGCTATTCCAATATACCAGTAACTTCCCGTTACTGTCCTTGCACACTATAGCTTCCCAATTCTCGTCAACACTACCGAGTATTCACATCCACAGCTATCCCAATATACCAGTAACTTCCCGAGTACCTACCTACTCGACACCAACTGCATACGCTCACTACGATACTGCTGTGCTTTTCAATAACACTTTACTCTCTAACTCTCCATGTGTCTTTATGACTCTGTATGTCACTAACTGTGTCCCTCGAGCATAGCTACGCCCCTTATATACAGCTGCCATTATTTTCTAGAAAAGCCCAGAATGTTCGACCGCATAATATCAATGAACACAAAAGGTTCAGGCGACCGAAAGTACACGTTGCGATCTGTTTGCTTACGTCGCCCGGCTACAAGCACGATCACGTCATCGATATAAATAGACACTCGCTTATAGCGGTGGCGATGGCGGACGTTCCACGTTACAGTATGTATAAATGTTATAAATGACGATTAAATGTTAGCGCTAGAATATTAAAATACATTTATCATCAAACCGGTATATACAGTATTAATACAAAAATAATAACAAATCTAGATGACCGTCGCCTGGCCGAACCCTGTCACGCGGAATCCTCCTTCACGCCGTGATTATTTCTGTAAAAGAATTAACACATGAGAAATAATCAGTGAGGAGGCAATCATTTACAAAAGGTTCAGGCATTCACACACCGTACACACATATTGGCAACTACGGGCAGTACCGCTAGTTACTACGGAACCTCTGCCGCTTCGGTGGTGATCCGGAGACAATCCTCTTAACCAACTGGATCAGATCACTACAGCCCTAACTGCTGCTACGCTGGCGACCACAAATGTGGGTCACTACAGCCTGCCCTGCTGCTACGCTGGCGACCCTCGGGTTCACACGAGCGGCCACTACGGAACCACTGCCGCTTCGGTGGTGATCCGGAGACATTCCTCTTAACCAACTGGATCAGATCACTACAGCTCTAACTGCTGCTGCCGTTGGCGACACCAGATGTGGGTCACTACAGCCTTCCCTGCTGCTACGCTGGCGACCCTCGGGTTCACACGAAGCGGCCACTACAGTACCCAGTACTGCTCACACGCACACTCTCAATCATACACATGCTAGATTAACTCTCTCACCTGAATCACTATAATATCGATGTTCTCACACTGAAATCTGGAAATAAAACTGAAATAAAATACGTGAATACCAGTAACATTAAATGTAGCTCTTATCCAACAGCATCGGTTACGTACCTAAATAGCTAATTAGAGACAAAACATAATAAATTTAATAAAAATAATCTTACGCAAAATAATATCTGTGACAGTTCGGCCATCCTGAAAAGTTCCTCGTCCTCGAGGAATTAATCCCAAATTCCTGCAGCATCAGCATCAACATCCGAAGCGCTGTTATCTTCCGACAGTTCACGTGTACTTAAATATGGTTTCATCCTGTCAATCGCCACTACGTTACTATATTTTCCTTTTCTACTTCGATTTGTACCAGGCAAATCTTCTACTGAAAATTTATCGTTTGGTAGAACTTTCTTTATTTAGAATGGTCCTTCATATGGATGGTGTGAAATGGAATTGATAGTTTCTCAATTGTATTCAATAGTTCTGACTGCTTTCTTATCTGTGGTTTATGGTAAAAACATCTGATACACAAGTCAGTGTACTTCGCGAATTTTCTCATTCCAGGAAACCAGCAAATTCCAAAATGTCCAAACTCATCAAGATAGGAACGTACTATCTGCAGCCGTTGTCCTCTAGGTCCAACCCACTAGATTCCGGACGCGGTAATTCGGTAAACCCGTTCGTCTGGTAAACAGTAATTTTTATAAATATTCCTTTCGTAGTTAGTTTCCGGTGGTTTACTTAAAATGTTCTTGATAATTTTCAATTTGTCATTTGTCCGGCGAGTATCCAGTCAGCTTGTTATAATTTTATCCTTCTGAATTGTTAATTCCGCATCAGTTCAAGACTGGTAGAACATATTCCATATCTTTGTCTGCTACTACATTGTTCGCGGGAATACGTGCTCGTTTCCTTCATGGTTATGCAAGTGGACCCAATATCGACGTACGCTTAGACAATTACCGCTTACCTCCGCAGAAGTTGTTAAGATGTTCCTTTCTGGCAGTTGTGGTTGTGGCTCTTGTTGACGTTGAACATGCTGATGTTGACGTTGTTGTGGTCGCTGGTTCCTACTTCCATTGAATTCGCCTCCATTTCGTCCTGCACAATTCGATATTCGTTGCCGTTTGTTGTCATACATCGTTGTGTTGCTGCGTAGTATAGTAAGGCCACTTGTTCTTCTGAAAAGTACGATGTAAATCGCGTTTAAGGGGAGTATAAAGGTTTCGTGTCGCTAATTTATCTTCGATCGTCTTCAAAAATAATAAAAGAGACTGCGGCTTCTCGCATTCTCTGATAAGGGCAAGTGTTGAGTAGCACCAGCTTCTCATAATAGTATTGCAACATAAGTTCATCCGGTTTCTTGTTGCGAGAAATCATTTCTTGCAGCAAATGAAAATAATTTTCCTGTGACCGAAATGCCTTCAACAACATAGCCTTCTATGACTCCCAAGAATGATTTATTCCTTGCAGCGCTTTATACCATATTTCGGCATACCCTCTCCAGCGAGATCTCACATACATGATGGTAGTTATTTCGTCCCATTTATGCATAGCGCGTAAAGTGAACGTACATACTGAAATTGAGGACTGTTGTTAGGTAAAGTCATGTTGTAATGTTGTTCCAGGTTCGTAATCCGGCTAAACATAAACGTAATCAATATCCGCACTGTTCCAAAATCTTTGTCGGTGTGATCCCAAAAGCTGAAAGTTAAAAATGTTCTGATCCCACTTCTGAAATGTTATAAATGACTATTAAATGTTAGCGCTGAAAATTAGAATATTAAAATACATTTATCATCAAACCGGTATATACAGTATTAATACAAAAATAATAACAAATCTAGATGACCGTCGCCTGGCCGAACCCTGTCACGCGGAATCCTTCTTCACGCCGTGATTATTTCTGTAAAAGAATTAACACATGAGAAATACTCAGTGAGGAGGCAATCATTTACAAAAGGTTCAGGCATTCACACACCGTACACACATGTTGGCAACTACGGGCAGTACCGCTAGTTACTACGGAACCTCTGCCGCTTCGGTGGTGATCCGGAGACAATCCTCTTAACCAACTGGATCAGATCACTACAGCCCTAACTGCTGCTACGCTGGCGACCACAAATGTGGGTCACTACAGCCTTCCCTGCTGCTACACTGGCGACCCTCGGGTTCACACGAGCGGCCACTAC
This sequence comes from Harpalus rubripes, assembly GCA_963082715.1. NCBI lineage: Eukaryota > Metazoa > Arthropoda > Insecta > Coleoptera > Carabidae > Harpalus > Harpalus rubripes. Next base: position 40,043,372 of record OY720452.1, on the reverse strand, counting down.
GGAACCACTGCCGCTTCGGTGGTCATCCGGAGACATTCCTCTTAACCAACTGGATCAGATCACTACAGCTCTAACTGCTGCTGCCGTTGGCGACACCAGATGTGGGTCACTACAGCCTTCCCTGCTGCTACGCTGGCGACCCTCGGGTTCACACGATGCGGCCACTACAGTACCCAGTACTGCTCACACGCACACTCTCAATCATACACATGCTAGATTAACTCTCTCACCTGAATCACTATAATATCGATGTTCTCACACTGAAATCTGGAAATAAAACTGAAATAAAATACGTGAATACCAGTAACATTAAATGTAGCTCTTATCCGACAGCATCGGTTACGTACCTAAATAGCTAATTAGAGACAAAACATAATAAATTTAATAAAAATAATCTTACGCAAAATAATATCTGTGACATAAAAGTCTAATAATTTTCTGTAAGAATTTGAAAAACCCATTTTAATAAACATTAAAAATGTTAATTTATACTTTTATCACAGAAGAGATACGTACATAGTATTTTTTCTATGTTTTTAAAATATTTGAAAATAAAAGTTCCGGGTTTTTCTGAAGCTCGCTACAGACTATCCGTGTATTCGTGATTCGTGATGCGTGATTTGCCTGGTTCGTTGTAGTTCACAGTAATTCGTAAATCAAAATCTACAGACTATGCGCGTATTCGTGTTCGTATTAACTCGCTGGAGTTTGTGAACAAAGCTTACACACTATGCGGTATAGTGTAAACTCATATTCAGTACACAATTTTTTGTTCTGAAAAAATGAAGAGCGAAGACGATCTGGCAATACCTAGTCCTATTTTCGTTATCTTGCGGCAAAAGAAGAATAAATGAAAAACAAAACTGCAACAACGCAGATTGTGGACAGCCCACTCGTATTCTTGTTGGGACTCTTGAGTACTTTTGGGCCATTGCGATTAAATTATTAAGACAAAGAATATATCATATACGGAACCCTGGAAACTGGAAACGCTCTAGAATTAATCAAATAAAGAATAAATTCACGAACTAGCACGCACTAAAGAACTGGCATGCACCTAACGCGAACTTGTTAAATCAGCGATTCGTCTTAATGCGCGGCCTTTGATATTCGCCAATTTACCGCCTCCAATAGCGAATCACTGCGTACACACGAACCACGTTATTTACAAATCGATTTTGAACGAACAAGTCCTTACGCACTATTCACAAATTGCCCGCGAATCATGCACCGCGCATCACGCATCGCGAATATACGCATAGTCCGTAGCGAGCTTAACACATCATACCATGGTAAAATTCACGAGGCAACATTTTGATAACTAATAACAAAAGATTAAGACAGGTTTTAATAACAAATTGTTACATATATAGACCAACATTACGGTAAATATAATTAATTTTAAAAAAGTAGGTAGTTACTATAAAGCTATTTATAATACATTTATTACAAATTATAGTTCGACGCCCCGAGCAATTATACAAATAAATCGTAACTCGACTCTTGTTATTTACAATGGTTTCCTTTCTAGAGTTAAAGTATGCTATTGAAAGACCTTTAATCCAAAAAAGTTTTACTATACTTATAGTATAAGCAGCATTTATATATTATTATATATTTATAGGTATAACAACACAATTGTGTTGTTATTATTGATTGTCCTCGTATTATTGTTATTGATTGTTGTTAATATTATGACACAAGGGAAATAGCAATAACAAAATAATTGTCCTTTCTATCTCTAAACTGAATTGAATAATATTTTTGAATTCTCTTGATTTTGAACTGCTAAAAAGTTATTTTTAACCATTTTTACGTATTAAAATATATACAAAAACATAACGATAAATTCCATTAATATTTACATGCTTTATTCTTTGGATTTCTTTTTTTACCTCCCGTCGTGTCGTAAGGGAGGTAATGCTTTCGGTCCAAAAATTCGATAGTAAGTTTTCAGTGAATAAGTACGAATTAGGGTCCCTCAACACGTTTTTACTATTTTTACAATGATGTCTGTGTGGATGGATGTCTGCGTTTGTTACGATTTTTTCTTCCACGATAACTCATATCAAACTTCCAAAAATATCTATTTTCTATATTATATAACCGGAAGAGACACTTAATTGAAGCCCATAACAGTTTTTCATGAAAAACTATATTAAAATATAATCCAAAACTTTTCTAATTTGGTATTTAACATTTTTATATGAAGGGGAGCAATGTATTAGATTTTGGCTAAAATTAATTAACCAGAAGTGATATTCTATTTGAAACTCTGAACTGATTTACGTGAAATATACGATATAATCCAAAACTTTTCAAATTTGGTATTTAAGTTTATTACATTAATGAGAACGACATAGTAGATTTTTTCTAAAATTGATAAACCGGAAGGAGTACTTTACTGAGAGCTATAAACAGATTTTCTTAAAAAATATATTAAAATATGATCCAAAGTTTCTCAAATTTGTTATTTAAAACAAGCATATAATTTGAAACAACATATATTAGATTTTGACTACACCTATATGATAAACTGGAAGTGGTAGGTACTTAATTTAGAGCTCTTAACAGATTTTCGAGGAAAAACAATAAAATATGTGTAATCCAAAATTTCGTATTACAGACTTTTCTATTTATTGGAACAACAAATTTTGTGATACTTTACTTTAAAGCTCATTGTTATTTTAAACATGGAATTGGCGGGTGGTCGCGTGCTGGCCACATCTGATTTTTTCAAACTATTAATGCAAAAATACCCAAATTTTTGAGTATACTTTAATTACTTTATAAAAATAATTGTTCTAAGTAAAATAACAAAGTAAAATTTTTGTGAACGGGGATTTCCACGAATTTTTTATTTTTCTTTTTATGTTGATCTTGATAAAAAAAATATCAGATAAACGGAATAATATATGTATATATATATATATATATATATATATATATATATATATATATATATATATACGATTTTTAAATTGATACGTATCTTTCTTCTGGTGGCAAGAGGTATAAAGAAAGCAGGGAGCACGCGTAATGTACACAATGGGGATTTCCATGATTTCTTTCTGGTTTTTACTTCCTTGTACAAAGTAAAGGAAGTATTGGATTAGCGAAAAATTTCGGTTTCCAGTTTTGAACAGAAATATCCATTTTGGCCATCCCTGAATCCATTCTGACTAATTTCGTCGTGACGTCTGTACGTACGTACGTACGTGTCTCGCATAAGTCAAAAACGGTAAGCCGTAGGAAGTTGAAATTTTGTATTTAGGACTTCTATAACATCTAGTTATGCACCTTCCTTTTTGGTCATTACATAATTTCCAGAAATGGTACTTTATTTGAAGCCTATAATAGATTTTAATGAAAAACTATATTAAAATATCCAAAACTTTTCAAATTTTATATCAATTGGAATAACATAGCAGATTTTGGTTAAAACAGGCTAACCGGAAGTGATATATTACCTGAAGTTGTTTACCGGTTTTCTTGAATAAAATGGTTTCACTTTGATTTTAGAAATAAATGCTTCAAAAAAGAGTTTTAGAGAATTAAATTCTGCGTCTAGCACATCAAGTATTATTAAATTAGCCCTTTGTATAAACGAGATATGTAAATTTAAAACTTATATACTTTTTGGTTTTTGTAATGAAGCTTGTTATGGATTAGGACAAAAAATAACAAAAAAATAAAAAATAAATGTTAATGTCAAATTACGTCAAATACGTGCAATTTTATAATTGAGTCTATACTTCATATTAGTCTTGCGTACAAGGAAGTCGTGTGGTGTCCACATCAGGTTTTTTAATTCTAATAAAAAATTAATGGACCCTAATTTTTTTAACAAATTAATAATCCGTCGGAACAATTAATAGAGTTTTGCGGAAATACTAGTGACGTAATCGTCCCAAAAGAGAGATATACTGGTTGTCCGCTGTAAGGTAGACACATGAATGACAAAGAAAACAAACGTCAAATAAGTAAATCAATGACGAATTATATCAACAACAAAACACTGACTCCTGACTCAAGCATTATGAAGTGTATTGGGACCGTGGCCATCATGTCACAACACTATTAAATAAATTTTAATTTCTCATTTTTCATGAAATGTTTAATAATTAAACATTATCTTAGTTAAAATACAACATAATTAAAACTAAAATTGATATGCAACACACACTTTGCAAACAGACGTTGCTTGGAAATCCCTATTAACAATAATAAGTTCACTGAAATCAGCTGCTTTGAAGGAAGTTGGAGTTTTTCGATGAAAAGTAAGGATATAAATAGTGATGTTTCGTCTGCAGTTAGGACGGATTATAGGTTACATGTGCTCATTTATTTGATACAATGACTACGTTTACACCACGCGTACTAAACATTTAGTCCGCATACCAAGTGACGTAACAAGATGGCGTCGAATGGTGTAAACACTATGTACCAAACCTTTGGTACGCAATTGGTACACATTTTTGGTACGATCAAAGGGGGATGTACCAGACCTTACTCATGCACGGTGTAAACAACAAGCGTACCAATGCGATTTTTCTGCCATTTATAACTACTTTTAATTCAATTAAATTATGTATTAACATTTGGGAAAATTGTGTAAGTTAAGTAATATTTACAATTTTAATAATGTGGCGATGTAAATTACATATATTCACAACTATTTTTCCTTATTAGGTAATTTTAGGTTAGGGTGACTCTGACAGTTTAATCTACGCAAGTGCGTATAACGTATCAAATTTTTTTGTTTATTTATTTAAATACCGGTGTAAACATACCATACTAAGATAAATTTTAGTATACACTTGGTCTGCGTATCAGAATAGTTCGCACGGTGTAAACGTAGTCAATGAAACAATAATACTACGGATATGATGAACCAAACCTAACCTAACCTTCACTTTTAAATTGTTATTGACGTCATTGTGGAATTTTACGAGGGATCACAACTTCCGCTCTTACAACCAAATAATAAAGGTTTTAGTATTGCTTCGTATTTACACTAATCATAATCCTGTCATTCTGTCTTATATTTTGAAAAATGTCATTTTGTATGTAATACGTGTAATACCATTGTTTGTGCTACCTTCACATTACCTTGATGTAGCCAAGAGTACATAACATTACTTCCGATTATCTAACGATTACAAATTTTGATTTTCCTTTAAGAAATAGAAAAAACTACGAGTATACAGTAAAATTTATTAAAGATTTTCGATCAAGGTCATCTACGAATTGTATGAACCAAGATTTTAGCTCTGTCAAATTCAGTAGTGTTTAGTTTTCATGAGGGTACATAAAATACTAGTGTTATTTTATTATTATAAATTTATATGTTACAGAAGAGGCATTCAAAATTCAAAACAAAGTCAACTGGTAAGTTTATTAGCAAATGTAAATCCAAATATGCGAAATATAATATACTGACACAAGACACAATGTCAGTGTCAATGACATTGACAGATAATAAAATTATTCGTACGGCTATGAATCATGGTAATTTATCTGAATTAATAAATAAACTTACGTTACAGACTTAGTTACAAACTTAGTCAAAACAATACGAATTTTTGAAAGACAAACGTACTATACACACGCTTGTAGTCTTTGCAAATGAGAGAGTTAAATGTATGCCAATTTGTTAATTCGTTCATGATACAGATGACTTTGATCGGATATCTATCAATAATTTTACTGTACAGAGTGAATTATGTTGTGAATGCCCGAGTTAACTTAATTTAAAGATTAATAAATTTATCTAAATTAGAAAATGAATAGATCATCTAATATTCGATTATTGCAAACAAAAAATAAGCATACCTAATTTTCAAACCTACTATGAAAAATACTATTGCAACTAGGAATTGTTTGATAATCCAAATAACATACACCAGAGGCGTTTTTTATTCAAATAACCTCGTGTGAAATATTTATTTATATGTCCGGTTACTACAGACGTTCTTGCATGTCAAATTAATTATTTGACATTTGGCAAATATTCATCTTGTTCATTTGATTTAAAGCGTATTGTTGTATTGTAACGTGAGAGGGTACCTACAACATTTGGTCCTCGAGCCCCCATCCAGTGTTTGCGAGCCGACGCCTATGATACAAGCGTTTCTAGAGAAATAAGCGGAACCTAAGTAGGCGATTGATGACATAGATGCGACGCGCGGAGGCAGGATACGTGAGGCAGGCAGTTATGTAAACAAGGGGGAGATAAGTGTAATTACCTGCGCATATTATGTCGTTTAGGATTATGCTAGAGTATTCCAGAAATATTAGAGCCACTATATAAGCGACGTATTTGTGTGCGGAGACAGAGTTACACAGACACACAGTTACATAGATAGTAAGAAGTAAGGAGTCAGTGAGTTTAGTAGCACAACAGTATCGTGGTGAGCGTATGCAGTTTAGTGTCGAGTGGAGTACTCGGGAAGTTACTGGTATACTGGGATAGCTGTGGAAGTGAATACTCGGCAGTGGTATTGAAGAGTTGTAGCATACGGACAGTTGCTGATACTGAGGCTGTGGAAATTAGAAAAATTAGTCCGTCAGAAGGGCAGTTACATAAATAGACAGTGAGTTAGACAGTGAGTTACATAAATAGACAGACAGTCAATTAGTGAGTTGAAAGGAGTCAATTCTGTCCGGGCAGTTGAATATACAAACGCTGTTGAGTCAGTTGAGTATATAGACGCTGTGGAAGTCAGAAATCGGGCAGTTGAACGTGATACAAATAAATAGTGACATAAATAGTAAAAATAAATAATCAGTAATATCGTTAAATAGTCGTGTTAATTGTTTAAATAAATAAATAAATATATAAATAGTGTTACTGTTTAGTTTAATTAAAAATAGATGGAGTCTAAGACTAAATATAACTAAAACTAATACAATTACCCCTTAACCTTAACCGGAGGTCCTAACAACTCAGAGTTGTTAGGACCTCTGGCATGGTTGACATGTTGAGTAATTTTAACTACTCTGTACTACTGATGATAAGAACTTAGTTCTCGAAATACGTATTTAATTTTTATTAAAATTAATTTTAAGGTAAAGGGATAATTTTATTAGTTTTAGTTAATGTCTAGTTAATTATATTCTTAGTCTTAAATTAGTATTTAATAATTGTTTATCTACAGTAAACGCGTTGTTATTATATTTTAATATATATTTATCGTTTTAATAAACATCTATTTTAATTAATAATAATTCTTTGTTTTTTACACTTCACCCAAATAAAGAAAAACGTTAGAGTATTTAATACAAAATATGTACGTTCACAAAAAATGCCACAAATTTCATTTTTACAAATCTATTAAAAGTAGTTTGTTAGGATTCAAAATATCATTTTATTTTATTACATCAGTGTTAAAAAGTAACAGATCATTTTAACTTTTATTTTAACACTAGTGTTAAAAATGAATTAGTTACCTAGGTAATGACGAATTGAACAACAAATGAACATTTTTGGCATGTCAAAAAATTAACAGAAATCCAAATTTAAATGAAAATAATAGTGTTTTTAGAAAAAAGAGTGTATGATATACGTGCTAAAAGTGATTTTATTTTATTTTATATCATAAATAACTATTTTACATTCACTGAAAAGTGTTTAATTGCCAAAATGTCAACTATAAATATAGACTAGAAAAGAGTAGCTATAGTAACCTGTCATGTAACCGTTCTACATACCGAGGTACATGTTTGATGTAACCGCAAAACCGAAATGCTCTTTAAAATGCGGTTCCCGCGTAACCATAGATAACCGCCTGAAAAAAAAAACTCCATAGATCTACTTTTAGGCCCGGTTTTCCATCTGTGGATAAACAGTCAGTTAACATGCCATTTATATAATTTTGGTAATTTATGCTGTAATATTGACGCGGTATTTTTATTTTATCTGGCAGTTAAATTAACTGATACTTTATCTAGAGAGGAAAAAACCGGGCTTTATGCCTAATTGCACCAAGGCTTAAATTTTAAGCGACCCTTTAACAAAAAAATGCATATCGAAATTTTGACAGTAATGTGTAATAAAGCTCTACATATAAATCTATGTATATTCATAGTGTGTCAAATTGATAACAAGGAAAATTGATCGCTAAATCTTAGATCGTACAACAAAACAGACAAAACTTTATTTAATTATTTAACACTAAAATCAATGATATAATTATTAATTTTAAAAAATAATTATAAGAAAATATTTTTTTTATATCTAGCCGTAAAATATGATCTCTAAATATAATAATACCGATATCACACTATCATTCATATGAATGATTGTGAATGAGAAAGAAGAAAACGTGATTTCCGTGAATGATGGAATTTTTGCAGGCCGCAATTTTTTTGTCATTCACAATCAGTCACGGGTAATTTCATTCGTGAGAGCACTATAAACAACTTCACTTTATTGTATATATTCGATAAAAATTTCATCTTCCACGCATCACTTCTTCTTCTTTCTCATTCACCATCATTCATTCGAATGATAGTGCGACTTCGGTTTAACAATAGTGTTGTTAATATTTACTCGTAATGCGTTCAAGATTGCATGTGTAATGGCTTCAATATTTTTTCAGAGATTTTTTCGGGATTTTCACTGCAAATCCATACCTAATATTGATATATTAAATTAAATAGTATTTACCATGGAAATTATTCATATTCATACTCATACTATAGGTCGCTATGTTTATGGTATCGAAGAAAGGATCTTTTCACGTGCTTTTTACTTATAAAACTCCTGTTGGGGTATTCTAATAAAAAAATCTGATGTAGACGACACCACACGACTTCTTTGTACGCAAGACCAAGGTATAGGGCGCGAGCAGACACGTGACTCGAGCGACCTTGGAGTGCTTTTAATCAGCTGATTTGTGTGCGCGTGTCGCCTTGATAAAAACAATGTCACATTGACAAGACAAATGTTTTGATGTGTTTTGATTTTGAACTGTTAATATGTTTTTATTTTCAATTATCAGGCAGTAAAATACATAAAATTAAAAATAATAAATTTTTAACAGTTTAAATATAAAATAAAATGTGACATTGTTCTTGTCAAAGTGACACGCGCACACATATCAGCTGATTCCAAGCACTTCAAGGTTGCTTGAGTCACGTGTCTGCTCGCGCCCTATAGTCCCAAGACCTAATTATAAAAATGCACGTATTTGACGTAATTTGACATTAATTTTTATTTTTTTTTGTTTTTTTTTTGTCCTACTCCATAGCAAGCTTTATTACAAAAACCAAAAGGAAATAATTTTTAAATTTAAATATATCGCTTATAAAAAGATCTAATTTAATAATACTTGATGTTCTAGACGCAGAATTTAATTCTCTAAAACTCTTATTTGAAGCATTTATTTCTAAAATCAAAATAAAACCATTTTATTCAAGAAATACTGTTAACAACTTCAGGTAATATATCACTTCCGGTTAGCCTATTTTAACCAAAATCTACTATGTTATTCCCGTTGATATAAATGTCTTATATACCAAATTTGGAAAGTTTTGGATTATATTTTAAAATACTTTTTCATTAAAATCTATTATATGCTTCAAGTAATGTACCACTTCTGGAAATTATTTACTGATCAAAAAGGGAGGTGCACAACTAGATGTTATAGTAGTCCTAAATACAAAATTTCAACTTTCTACGGCTTGCCGTTTTTGAGTTATGCAAGATACGTATGTGCAGACGTCACGACGAAATTAGTCAAAATGAATTCAGGGATGGTCAAAATGGTTATTTCCGATGAAATCTAAAAACCGAAATTTTTCGCGTTTACAATAGTTCCTTTATACTATATACAAGGAAGTAATAGTATATTACTAACCGAGGTGGAAAGTGTTTCATTGTCGAGGGCGAAGATAGTTAACCAAGACGCGAAGCGCCGAGGTTAACTACAGCTCGAGACAATGAAACTTTTCACCGAGGTTTGTATACTATTTTATTCACAATCTGAAATAAAAAATTAATATTTGATATTTAAATAATAACCTAACATAAATAAACGAATGGTCTGAGATTGTTCATTTGTCACATGAACTGTCAGTTTGATTTCTAACCTTAAATATTGATTTCATTCATTACTTGTATTATTTACAAGTTTATTCAATATTTTTATCATATAAATTGTAAAGATGCTTTGTTTATATGTAAATACCCATCATTGATACGCACTGATCTCTCAAAGCGAGGGGCAGCTATTTCCCGCCTCGAGGTTGGAAAGTATAGCGTGAGTATAGCTGAAGTTGGAAAGTGTCAACTTTCCAACCCCAGCTATCTTCACGTTATACTTTCCAACGTCTTGGAATATGAGGTTAACAATAACTAACTTCCCAACTTTTTAAAAGTCAGAAATCGTCATATTACTAACCGACTGTGAATAAAAATATTTTTTCACGGCCGGGAGAGAAAGATAGTTTCTATGACTCCAAAATCATGACAGAAACAGCACATTTTGTTTCAGCGGGAAATTGGGGCATTTTCTCTACCGCCGGGAGAGAAATTGCACAAAATTCCCACTGAAAAAAAAATACAAAACATCCGCAAAGAATACGTTTATTTATTAACAATAACGATATTAATATTTAAATTATTACAATGTTGAAATTGTACGCCTAATGGTATATTATTACTTATGTTATTAAAATAAATCATCGCTAAAATTAAAAATAAAACATCAGCAGGGCCAGACAATATACCTAGTTTTCTCGTGAAGAAAGTATCATCTGCAATTATCAAACCGTTAACACATTGTATAAACCTTTCGTTTGAAACAGGTAATTTTCCAGAAATATTAAAATCAAGTAAAATTATTCCTCTTTACAAGAAAGGAAATAAACTTGAATTAAATAACTATAGACCAGTGGCTATTTCATCAACATTTTCAAAAATATTTGAATACTGTTACCTTGAAAGGTTAAATACATTTTTACGACAAACAAATGCTATCGATAAAAATCAGTTTGGTTTCAGACAGAACTCCTCTACAGTAAAAGCTACACACGTTTTTTATGAAAAAATTATTTCGCATTTGGAAGCTGGAGAATACCCAATAGGTGTTTTCTGTGATCTTAGCAAAGCTTTCGACTGTATAAATCATAACATTTTATTTGACAAATTAGACAATATTGGTGTAAGAGGTGCACCTCTGAATTGGGTAAAAAAAATTCTTTAAAATCGCCAACAATATGTTTCTGTTCGTTCTTATTCTAGTTCTCAGTGCCAAATAGTAAATTCCAGCAGTTTAACTATAAACATCGGAGCACCTCAAGGAAGTATTCTTGCCCCCGTACTTTTCATTATTTATATTAACGACCTTAACCTTGTTTTTCAGGATGATACAGATTCAATAATTTACGCTGATGACACATCGTTGATAGTTTCCGCAAAAGATAACAATTCATTATAGAATAAATGTAAAAATAATTTGGATAACATGTTAAATTGGTGTAATAATAATTTACTTTACCTAAATGAAACTAAGACAAATTATATACGCTTCCATACTCATCAGAATTCAAATAATATGAATATTGACGTTGCTATCGGAAATAATCAAATTAACAGAGTTAATTCATCTAAAATCTTAGGTTTCACATTTGATGAACACTTAAATTGGAAAAATCACTGTGAACTAATTATTACAAATTTAAACAAACTATGTTACCTAATTAAACATTTAAAACAATACTTATCTGTTTCTCAACTATTAACAGTTTATTATGCTAAAGTCGAATCTATCCTCAGGTATAGTGTCATTTTTGGGGTGCTTCTACTCTTTCCAAAAACGTTTTCGTAAGTCAGAAGAGAGTGCTTCGATGTATTATGAACTTAAAAAGGCAGGAAACGTGCAGAAATATTTTTGTAAAGCACAAAATTTTAACTTTGACTGGTCTTTTCCGAAAATGCCTTTTTGTATAATTATTACAACATGCCTTATCTGTCAGAGTGTGAGATCCCCGGCAAGCCACAATGATTTGGTTAAATAAGCATGAGCACAGGGTCAAGGCAACCCCTAAAGCCAAACAACAAAGATGGTACAATGGTATTTTTGCTGAGGCTAATGCCAATGATGAGGATGAGGTAAGCGAAGAGTCTTTAAATAAAGCTGAGGGAAAAGCTGACACAGTTTTAGTGCTTATACAGGTTATTTCTAAACCTGTGTCACAAATTTTCGGGGTATATAGTACTGACCAAAATGAGTAAAAGAGATGAATCATCATATGTAGGTCTGATATTCAACTGTTTCCGAGAACAAAAGAAAAATCGAAGAAAAACTGACAAAGAGTGATCGAACAAAATTTTATCTATGCCAGTAAATATTGGTCAAGGTCGTCACAGCATTTATATTAGTACAATTATTTGATTTTTGTTTTCGAAATAGCAAAGGTAACTCCATAAAAACTCATTTTTCACTGCCTTTTATCTCGGAATCTATTGAAGATTGGACCTATGCTAATTAAGCTTTTTTTACTCATTTTGGTCAGTACTATATACCCTTAAAATTTGTGACACAGTTTTGGAAACACCCTGTATAAATATAAATCCTATATTATTTTTAGTATGTTTTTTTTTAAATTTGGATTATTCGTAATAAATAAAAAATAACTGCACAGATTTTAATTTTCCATTGCACAATTTTCTTTTACTATTGCACATTTTGTGTTCAATTGCACGCTAGAATAACCTCTGGCGATTGCTATATTATTACTTGTGTTATTAAGATTTATATTTTCACTACCTATATTTTTTTAACTGGTACTGGCACCGGCACCCATTAACACTTGATTAGCGATGTTTGTTTTATTTTCAATTGAATTTTCTAAATATCCCTCTACTATCGCTGAAGACTTCTAACCTCCATGCCGCTTTATAGTGGTAATATTCGCCCCTGAATCAGCTAATAATGTTGCCGTACTTCTGCGGAAGCAATGGAAATGAATTTGGTAATTCTAGGGACATTGCTATTTGCTGCAAAATTTTCCCTATAGCATTTTTTACAACTATTTGTGATGAGCATTTTCCCGCTTTAAAATATACAAAAAATCGACGGTGATTAATAACTAGCGGGCGAAGAGCAATATATTTGCGGTAAGTATCAAACGTTCCATAATCATTGGTAACTACAAATGTTCGCTGGATTTTTGTCTTTGTATCCGGTATCTGGTATTGTTACAATTAATATAGTTCATAAATCTTTTATCGACCGTCAAATTCGTTAATTCGTTCCCACGGTATGCTCCAGCAAAACCGAAAATCAATACAACCTACATGGAAATAATAATAATAATAATAATAATAATAATAATAATAATAATAATAATAATAATAATAATAATAATAATAATAATAATAATAATAATAATAATAATAATAATAATAATAATAATAATAATAATAATAATAATAATAATAATAATAATAATAATAATAATAATAATAATAATAATAATAATAATAATAATAATAATAATAATAATAATAATAATAATAATAATAATAATAATAATAATAATAATAATAATAATAATAATAATAATAATAATAATAATAATAATAATAATAATAATAATAATAATAATAATAATAATAATAATAATAATAATAATAATAATAATAATAATAATAATAATAATAATAATAATAATAATAATAATAATAATAATAATAATAATAATAATAATAATAATAATAATAATAATAATAATAATAATAATAATAATAATAATAATAATAATAATAATAATAATAATAATAATAATAATAATAATAATAATAATAATAATAATAATAATAATAATAATAATAATAATAATAATAATAATAATAATAATAATAATAATAATAATAATAATAATAATAATAATAATAATAATAATAATAATAATAATAATAATAATAATAATAATAATAATAATAATAATAATAATAATAATAATAATAATAATAATAATAATAATAATAATAATAATAATAATAATAATAATAATAATAATAATAATAATAATAATAATAATAATAATAATAATAATAATAATAATAATAATAATAATAATAATAATAATAATAATAATAATAATAATAATAATAATAATAATAATAATAATAATAATAATAATAATAATAATAATAATAATAATAATAATAATAATAATAATAATAATAATAATAATAATAATAATAATAATAATAATAATAATAATAATAATAATAATAATAATAATAATAATAATAATAATAATAATAATAATAATAATAATGTTGTAAATGACGATTAAATATTAGCGCTGAAAATAAGAATATTAAAACATATTTATTACCCAAACCAATATATACAGTATTAATACAAAAAAATAACAAATCTAGATGACCATCGCCTAGCCGAACCCGGTCACGCGGAATCCTCCTCCACGCCGTGATTATTTCTGCAAAAGAATTAACACATGAGAAATACTCAGTGAGGAAGCAATCATTCACAAAAGGTACAGCCATTCACACACCGTACACACATGTTGGCAACTACGGGCAGTACCGCTAGTTACTAAGGAACCTCTGCCGCTTCGGTGGTGATCCGGAGACAATTCTCTTAACCAACTGGATCAGATCACTACAGCCCTAACTGCTGCTACGCTGGCGACCAAAGATGCGGGCCACTACAGCCTTCCCTGCTATTACGCTGGCGACTCTCGGGTTCACACGAGCGATCACTACGGAACCACTGCCGCTTCGGTGGTGATCCGGAAACATTACTCTTAACCAACTGGATCAGATCACTACAGCCCTAACTGCTGCTGCCGTTGGCGACACCAGATGCGGGTCACAACAGCCTTCCCTGCTGCTACGCTGGCGACCCTCGGGTTCACACGAGCGGCCACTACGGAACCACTGCCGCTTCGGTGGTAATCCGGAGACATTCCTCTTAACCAACTGGATCAGATCACTACAGCCCTAACTGCTGCTGCCGTTGGCGACACCAGATGCGGGCACTACAGTACATCGTACTGCTCGC
Organism: Harpalus rubripes; assembly: GCA_963082715.1. NCBI lineage: Eukaryota > Metazoa > Arthropoda > Insecta > Coleoptera > Carabidae > Harpalus > Harpalus rubripes. Next base: position 40,028,328 of record OY720452.1, on the reverse strand, counting down.
ACGCACACCCACAATCATACACACGCTAGATTAACTCTCTCACCTGAATCACTACAATATCGATGTTCTCACACTGAAATCTAGAAATAAACTGAAATAAAATACGTGAATACCAGTATCATTAAATGTAGCTCTTATCCAACAGCGTCGGTTACGTACCTAAATAGCTAATTAGAGACAAACCATAATAGATTTAATATAAATAGTCTTACGCAAATTAATTACTGTGACAGTTCGGCCATCCTGAAAAGTTCCTCGTCCTCGAGGAACCAATCCCAAATTCCTGCAGCATCAGCATCAACATCCGAAGCGCTGTTGTCTTTCGACAGTTCACGTGTACTTAAATATGGTTTAAAATGTATTCCCAGTAGATATACTCTCGGCGTACGCAATTTGCCGGAAGGAGTAACACAAATTGCGTACGCCGACGACCTAGCCGTGGTGGCCATCGCTGACTACAAATCTGAGCTAGTGACAAAAGTCAACATAAGTTGCGAAGAGATCAGCAGATTTATAGCAGACGTGGGCCTAAAACTTGCACCAGAAAAAACGGAAGCAATGATGCTAACGGGGTGGAAGAAAGCAGGGGATATCGCGTTCCAAGTTGACGGAGAGACAATTACTTGCCGGAAACAAATCAAGTACTTAGGTGTTATCATAACTCCAGGAATGAACCCGGGGAAACACATAAGAAACGTAGCAGAAAAAGCTAACAAAACTACAATGGCGCTGTCTAAGCTGCTGCCCAACATAGGAGGACCAGCAGCCAGTAAGCGCAAAGTATTGGCACACGTGGCCAACTCGATTATGCTGTACGCGGCACCTGTTTGGGCGTACGCGCTAAACAAAGCTACCCATCGGAATACCCTGGCAGCAGTACAACGACGAATGGCACTGAAAGTGTGCTCAGCGTATTGCACTGTGTCATTGGAGACTTCTCTAGTTGTCTCCGGAATGCCCCCCATCGAGCTCTTGGCAGAGATGAGACAGATGCCCGGAACAAAGCAGGAGAAAGATAAACAAGTACTTGCCAAATGGCAAGAAAAATGGGAGAACGGCTCTAAGGGTTCTTGGACCAGAAAACTAATCACCATACTCGAACCCTGGGTAACAAGAAAACAGGGGGAGGCATCCTTTCACCTTACCCAGGCTATAACCGGGCACGGATGCTATAAATCATACCTGCACAGAATAGCTAAAGCAGCAAACGACAGGTGTAATCACCGTGAAACAATGGAAGTGGATACGGCTGGGCACACGCTCTTTGCATGCAGTAAATGGGAGCCAGAAAGAAACATAGTAGAACAGATTGTGGGAAACCTTAATCCAGACAACATGGTCAACATAATGTTGGAAAGCGAGCAAAACTGGCTCACCATAGAAACGTATATAAATACAATTATGCGAGCAAAGGAAACCATAGAACGAGAGGAACAAAGAATGTAAACAACCGGACATAGAGATGGAGAAATCCAATTAAAACTGATTACCCTGATGAAATGCCAAAAGCGGTCCCAAGGTAATTCAGATGAGGAGGGATGGGAGTTTTGGTGGGTGAAAGTCCTACACTACCCTTACCACACTGTGGAGTAGCCACTCTCCGCAGGGATAAGCTGCTGGGTGAACATTAGTTTACTCCAACCCTCACGAAAAAAAAAAAAGTAGATATACTCTAAATTTCTTTAACGTTTCGACTGCTGCTAAAGACTCCAGCTCATACGAATGATACTTCATTTCCGTTGGTGAAGTTTAGCGACTAAAATAAGCAATTGGGTGGAATTTACCAGTGTCCAATTTCTGCAGCAAGATTCCTCCTAATCCTAACTTGCTGGCGTTTATGTACACCTCAATTTCGGCATTCGAATTGTAGAGTTGCAAAAGTGGTCGTTCCGTAAGCTTTTTCTTTAGGTCTTCAAATGCTTTCTGTTCTTTCGCCTCCCAACTCTACAGCGTATCCTTTCTCATTAGATTACTAATCGGTCGCACAATCTTAGCGTAATATTTTATGAAGTGTAGAAAATAACTTGTAAGTCCTACAAACTGTCTTACTTGATGCACATTCCTCAGTGCCTGAAACGGCTTTTATTTTCTCCTTTCCAGCTCAAACTCCATCTCGATCAATCTGAAATCCTTAATAATTGATGCTGCTCTAAAAAACAAACATTTCTTAATATTCAGTGTAAAGTTGTTTGCCCTAAAAAAAATGTCAAATAGTGGCGTCAGTCCCTGAATTTCCTCTGTGAATGATGATGGGCAGATGATGTCATCTAAGTAAGCCATGGCGATGGTGTTACGACATGATCTTAGAACTTTGTTGCCCAGCCTCTGAAAAACTAATGGTCCATTAGATAATCCAAAAAAGAGATGACTAACCTCGTAATGTCGGTCCGGTATTACAAATGTAATTTTGTACTTCAAGCTCTCCGCGATAGGTATCTGGTAATATCCTGATGTCATATCTAAAGTTGTGAAGTACTTCGCTCCTTGCAATTGATCCAGTTGGTCATCAATTTTTGGAAAGGGGTATCGGTCTTTTACTGTTACTTTGTTTAAATGCCTGTAGTCTATACACATTCGCGCTTCTCTGTTCTTTTTCTTCACTAGAAGAATCGGTGCTGAAAAGGGTGAAGTAGAATCGCGTATAATGTCGCCATCAAGAAGCTCTTGTACTATTTCCTGAACGTGTTTTCTCTCTGAAATTGACAATCTGTACGGCCTGTAAGTAATGGGTGTATCATCAGTCAGTAAAATATCCACTTCGGTCGTATTCGTTCATCGAATATCCTTCACAGTTTTTACAAAACAATCCCTATATTCCTTCAGCAGACGTATCAGTTGTTCGCGTTGATCCTCACTTATCCATTCCCACGTGTAGTTCATCCTACGTAAAGTAAATTCCTTCATTTTCTGCACTTTTGTATTATCAGCTTGACACTTCCATCCTCTTGTTATAATGTTATCCTTCTGAATTCTTAATTCCGCATGTGATCAGTTCAAGACTGGTAGAATACATTCCATATCCTTGTCCGCTACTACAATTGTTCGCGGGAATACGTGCTCGTTTCTTTCATGGTTATGCAAGTGAACCCCATATCGACGTACGCTTAGACAATTACCGCTTACCTCCGCAGAAGTTGTTAAGTTGTTCCTTTCTGGCAGTTGTAGTTGTGGTGTTTGTTGACGTTGAACATGCTGCTGTTGTTGTGGTCGCTGGTTCCTACTTCCAATGAACTCGCCTCGATTTCGTCCTGCAAAATTCGATACTCATTGCAATTTGTTGTCACAATGTGAGCGCGTATGCCCCAATTTCCACAAATAAAACAACGAATGTTTGCCATTCAATCGTTGTGTTGCTGCGTAGTATAGTAAGGCCGCTTGTTCTTCTGAAAAGTACGATGTAAATCAAGTTTAATAAGAGTAGAAAATTTCGTGTCGCTAATTTATCTTCGATCATCTTCAAAAATAATAAAAGAGACTGCGGCTTCTTGCATTCTCTGATAAGAGCACGTGTTGAGTAGCGCCAGCTTCTCATAATAGTATTGCAAAATGGGTTCATCCGGTTTCTTGTTGCGAGCAATCATTTCTTGAAGCAACTGAAAATAATTTTCCTGTGACGGAAATGCTTTCAAGAACATAGCCTTCCATTTCTCCCAAGAATGATTTTTTCCTTGCAGCGCTTTATACCATATTTTTGCATACTCTCTCAAGCTAGATGTTACATACATGATGGTAGTTATTTCGTCCCATTTATGCATAGCGCGTAAAGTGAATGTAAATACAGAAATTGAGGACTTTTCTTAGGTAACGCCATGACGTAATGTTGTTCCAGTTTCGTAATCCAGCTAAACATAAACGTAATCAATATCCGAACTATTCCAGAAGCTGTACTGGTGTGATCCGAAAAGCTAAAAGTTAAAAATGTTCTGATCCCACTTCTGAAATGTTATAAATGACGATTAAATATTAGCGCTGAAAATAAGAATATTAAAACACATTTATCACCCAAACCAGTATATACAGTATTAATACAAAAAAAAAACAAATCTAGATGACCGTCGCCTAGCCGAACCCGGTCACGCGGAATCCTCCTCCATGCCGTGAATATTTCCGCAAAAGAATTAACACAGGAGAAATACTCAGTGCGGAACTGCTACGCTGGCGACCATAGATGCGGGCCACTACAGCCTTCCCTGCTGCTACGCTGGCGACCCTCGGGTTCACACGAGCAACCACTACGGAACCACTGCCGCTTCGGTGTTGATCCGGAGACATTCCTCTTAACCAACTGGATCAGATCACTACAGCCCTAACTGCTGCTGCCGTTGGCGATACCAGATGCGGGTCACTACAGCCTTCCCTGCTGCTACGCAGGCGACCCTCGGGTTCACACGAGCAACCACTACGGAACCACTGCCGCTTCGGTGTTGATCCGGAGACATTCCTCTTAACCAACTGGATCAGATCACTACATCCCTAACTGCTGCTGCCGTTGGCGACACCAGATGCGGGTCACTACAGCCTTCCCTGCTGCTACGCTGGCGACCCTCGGGTTCACACGAGCGGCCACTACGGAACCACTGTCGCTTCGGTGGTGATCCGGAAACATTCCTCTTAACCAACTGGATCAGATCACTACAGCCCTAACTGCTGCTGCCGTTGGCGACACCAGATGCGGCCACTACAGTACACCGTACTGCTCGTACGCACACCCACAATCATACACACGCTAGATTAACTCTCTCACCTGAATCACTACAATATCGATGTTCTCACACTGAAATCTAGAAATAAACTGAAATAAAATACGTGAATACCAGTATCATTAAATGTAGCTCTTATCCAACAGCATCGGTTACGTACCTAAATAGCTAATTAGAGACAAAACAATAAATTTAATAAAAACAATCTTCCTCAATTTCAGTATGTACTTTCACTGTACGCGCTATGCATAAATGGGGCGAAATAAATGTACGTGACATCTCGCTTGAGAAGGTATGCAGAAATATGGTATAAAGCGCTGCAAGGAATAAATCATTCTTGGGAGACATGGAAGGCTATGTTGTTGAAGACATTTCCGTCATATGAAAATTATTTTCAGTTGCTTCAAGAAATGATTGCTCGCAACAAGAAACCGGATGAACCCATTTTGCAATACTATTATGAGAAACTGGTGCTACTCAACACTTGCCCTTATCAGAGAATGCAAGAAACCGCAGTCTCTTTTATTATTTTTGAAGATGATCGAAGATAAATTAGCGACACGAAATTTTCTACTCTTATTAAACTTGATTTACATCGTACTTTTCAGAAGAACAAGCGGCCTTACTATACTACGCAGCAACACAACGATTGAATGGCAAATTCGTTGTTTTATTTGTGGAAATTGGGACATACACGCTCACAGTATGACAACAAACGGCAACGAGTATCGAATTGTGCAGGACGAAATGAAGGCGAATTGAGTGGAAGTAGGAACCAGCGACCACAACAACGTCTTCAACATCAGCATATTCAACGTCAACAAGAGCCACAGCCACAACTGCCAGAAAGGAACATCTTAACAACTTCTGCGGAGGTAAGCGGTAATTGTCTAAGCGTACGTCGATATGGGGTCCACTTGCTTAGCCATGAAGGAAACGAGCACGTATTCCCGCGAACAATTGTAGTAGCAGACAAAGATATGGAATGTGTTCTACCAGTTTTGAACTGATCACATGCGGAATTAACAATTCAGAAGTATAAAATTATAGCAAGAAAATGAAAATGTCAATTTCAGAGAGAAAACACGTTAAGGGAATAGTACAAGAGCTTCTTGATGGCAACATTATACGCGAATCCACTTCACCCTTTTCAGCACCGATTCTTCTAGTGAAGAAAAAGAACAGAGAAGCGCGAATGTGTATAGACTACAGGCATTTAAACAAAGTAACAATAAAAGACCGATACCCCTTTCCAAGAATTGATGACCAACTGGATCAATTGCAAGGAGCGAAGTACTTCACAACTTTAGATATGACGTCAAGATATTACCAGATGCCCATCGCGGAGAGTTCGAAGTACAAAACTGCTTTTGTAACACCGGACGGACATAACGAATTTAATCGTCTCCATTTTGGATTATCTAATGGACCATCAGTTTTTCAGAGGCTGGTCAACAAAGTTCTAAGATCATGTCGTAACACCATCACCATGGCGTATTTAGATAACATCATCTGTCCATCATTATTTACAGAGGAAATTCTGCGACTGACGACAATATTTAACATTTTTTTAGGGCAAACAACTTTACACTGAATATGAAGAAATGTTTGTTTTTCAGAGCAGCATCAATTATTAAGGATTTCAGATTGATCGAGATAAAGTTCGACCTGGAAAGGAGAAAATAAAGGCCGTCACCAAATTTCAGGCACCGAGGAATGTGCATCAAGTAAGACAGTGTGTAGGACTTACAAGTTATTTTCGATACTTCATTAAAGATTACGCTAAGATTGTGCGACCGATTACTAATCTAACGAGAAAGGATACGCTGTAGAGTTGGGAGGCGAAATAACAGAAAGCATTTGAAGACCTAAAGAAAAAGCCTACGGAACGACCACCTTTGTAACTCTACAATTCTAACGCCGAAACAGAGGTGCACATGAATGCCAGCAAGTTAGGATTAGGAGGAATCTTGCTGCAGAAATTGGATACAGATAAATTCTACCCAGTTGCTTATTTCAGTCGCCAAACTTCACCAACGGTAACAAACTGCAATACACTACGAACTGCTAGCACTAAACAGGATTTGGTAGCTAGGATTGGAAGATGGTGGCTGGAACTGAAGGAATATTCATTCGATATAGAATATCGCCCAGGAGTACGAATGGGTCACGTCGATGCGTTAAGTCGAAACCCCGTGTCAGGAGAAGAGTTTCTGTAGAATTTGAAATTTTTCATGTAACAAGCTGACTGGATACTCGCCGGGCAAATGACAAGTTGAAAATTATCAAGAACATTTTAAGTAAACCACCGGAAACTAACTACGAAAGGAATATTTATAAAAATTACTGTTTACGAGACGAACGGGTTTACCGAATTACCGCGTCCGGAATCTAGTGTGTTGTACCTAGAGGACAACGGCTGCAGATAGTACGTTCCTGTCTTGATGAGTTTGGACATTTTGGAATTTACTGGTTTCCCGAAGTGAGAAAATTCGCGAAGTACACTGACTCGTGTAAGGATGTCTTGACCATAAACAACAGATAAGAAAGCAGCCAGAACTATTGAATACAATTGAGAAACTACCGAATCCATTTCACACTATCCATATGAAGGACCATTCCAAATAAAGAAAGGAGGGATAGGTTTATTCAAATTATGAGGTTCATACACTGCGCAGATAACACAAAAATAAACATGGAGAATAAAATTTGGAAAATCAGGCCGTTCGCAGAAAAACTAAAACAAAATTTCCATAAATATTTTATACATGTTGAAAATATAAATTTTTATGAAAGTAAGGTAAGGTATTATGGAAGGCATGGATGTAAGCAGTGTATCCGAGGAAAGCCTATCCGCTTTGGCTATAAAGTGTGTTGCTTGTACACTAAAAATGGTTACCTCATCAACCTTGAAATTTACCAGGGTAAAAATCCCAATTCAAATACAGATTATGAATTAAAATTTGGAAAATCATCTGCACATTTGATTGTTATGTTGGATGAAGTGCCACATAAACAATTACGATATCAGATTTACACAGATAATTTGTTCAGCAGCTTGAAATTATTTGCTTATTTACGAGAACGTGGTTATGGTGCTACCGGTACGATTCGACAAAATCGTATTCCAAAAAGTTGTCCGTTACCAGACGAAAAACATTTACAAAACAAAGTAGAGGCTCATTTGATTCTTCAATTTCCAAAACAGATGATATCATGCTGGCCAGATGGATGGACAATGCGATAGTTTCGATGATATCTTCGACATTTGGCATTTCACATATAGCATCTGTAAAAAGATATTCCCATGCACAAAAAAAAATATTCAAATCCAACAAGTTTATGGGTGAAACAGATCGAATGGACGAGGATCTTAACAGATACAGAATTGGAATTCGAGGTAAGAAGTGGTACTGGCCGCTAATAGCGGCTGTCCAGAATGCTTGGATTTTATATAAATGTTCAGGAAGAGGTATTACAAATTTAATTTAGAAGAGAGATAGTAACTACATATTTATCTAAATATAAAAATATGCCCAATGGACCCGGACGTTCCGACGTTCGTCTGTTTCAAAAAACAGTGAAAGTCTTAACAGAATTTCGGACGACATACGTTACGACAACATAAGTAATTTAGTTGAGCCAGTTCCAAATTCAAAAAGAAGACGATGCGCAGGTGAAGGGTGCTCTTCAGTTGGAAGAACACAGTGCTGTAAATGCAATTTAGATCTTTGCATCGAATGCTTTAAAATATTCCATACAGCCTAGATAGTTTTAAAGAATTTCATATGTTTTATTTATTGCGTTGTATTTTCTAATTTTGTACTTTATGAAAGCCTAGAGTTACCATGTGGTAACAGCCTTTTTTTTCTTTTCTTTAAATAGTAAACAATAATAATTATAAATAATATGCATTTTCTTCATTTCAAACACCCTTGCTAACAATTCCCACAATTTTTTGCCAGAAAAAAATTCCGGCTCTCTAATGCTATATATATATATATATATATATATATATATATATATATATATATATATATATATATATATATATCAATAATTTTTAAATCTTTTAAAATAGAATATAACGGTTATAAATTATGGGATCGTGAAAAAAATAGTATATACACGTGAGAGAAGTGTTTTTTTTCCTGGTCGTATTGTAAACTTACTCCTCGGAAAAAAATTATACACTTCTCTCCCTTTATGTATAACATACTATTATTTTCTGAAACTTTCACATTTATTTGTATTATAAATAAAAAAATTAATTCTTTTCCATTTAATTTGAGCGAGATATGAATTTTTAAATATTTATTAAAAATTTGAATTTCATGAGTAATTCCATACATTACATGCTCATTGAATAATATATCCAACACCGACTCATAATATACTTGTTACTATGGTTATTTGAAATAACTAATGTACATTATTAGTCACTCCGTGAGAGAATATTTTAGAAGTCACGGAGTAATTATTACTGATATTTGTTTTTTTGAATATAATTAAAAATCAATTTTACAAAATTAATTTATTATTGAAATAGTTTAATATTATGAAACTTATTTATTTAAATGAATATTAACATTTATGCTAAAAAAAGGGTAATTATCTTTACACAATGACCGCTGCCATGTATGGCTTATGAAACGAAAACGAGAAACTAGTTAGTGGTTACTTGCTTCGGAATTAAATTCAAAGATGCTGTTTGTGCGTGTAAGTGACTACGTTTTAAAGGAAGGTCCTCATTTTCACCCAATTTATTGTATTTTTCTTTCAAATAATTTCCAATGACAGACAATAATTATTACAGCAATTTTTTTTCATTAACAATGTAACAAAACCATAACAACCAGTCAATGGCTACTTTGTAATTTTACTACATCAATAGAATTGTCAGTATCAAACGATGAATGAGAACTTAAAAATTATTTAAGAAGTTTTTATAAAAGTGTTGGATACGCTCGTATGGAATGTATATTAGCCACTAAAGACAATTAGCCACTCGCCCTGCGGGTTACGTGGCTAAACTTTTTCTTTCGTGACTAATATTATACATTCCACACTCATATAATAAATAACTATTACCTTAAAATTTACAGCATTAGAATTATGCGTGTGTGTGCATGCGTGTGTGCGTGTGTGTGTGTGTGACGATTTTTTCGTCCACGATAACTCTTATAACAAACTTCCAAATATTTCTATTTTCCGTATTTAAGCTTTCTGCATTCGTATAAAGAGTTGGTTAAATTTTGGGTAAAATTGGATAACCGGAAGTGACTGTTTACTTGAAGCTCATAACAGCTTTTAATGAGAAACTATATTAAAATATAATCCAAAACTTTTCAATTTAAGCATTTAAAACTTCTATATCAAAAGGAATAACATATTAGATTTTGGGTAAAATTAACAAACCAGATATGACACTTTATTTGAAGCTCTGAACAGATTTTCGTGAAAAATATAATAGGATATATTCCAAAACTTGTCCAATTTAGTATTTAAAACTTTTATATAAAGGGAAGCAACATATTAGATTTTGGCTAAAATTGATAAACCGGAAGTGATACTTCATTTGAAGCTCTGAAGAGATTTTCGTGAAACTCAATTGATACAATCCAAAACTTTTCAAATTTGGTACTTAAGACTTTTATATTAATGAGAACGACGTACTAGATGTTTTCTAAAATTGATAAACTACGTAACAGGAAGCTAAGATTTTTTTGAAAAAATTTATTAAAACATGATTCAAAACTTCTCAAATTTGGTATTTAAAACTCGTGTATAATTTAAAACAACATTAGATTTTGATTATACCTATATATGATAAACCGGAAGTGGTACTTAATTTGGAGCTCTTAACAGATTTTCGAGGAAAAACATTATAAAATATAATCCAAAATTTGGTATTAGAGACTTTTCTATTTATTGGAACAAGAAATTAGATTTTGTTTACTAACGATCAACTGGAAGTGATACTTTACTTAAAGCTCATTGCTATTTCAAACATGGAATTGACGGGAGGTCATGTGTTGGCCACATCAGATATTTTTTATTAATCGCTTTATCAAAACTATTTCCATACAAATTGTATATCTAGATCTTTTCATTTTACACGCGTGAATTTATAAAAGGCGCATTTTTGTTGGTTGGCCATAGGCGCCTTAATTGCTAGTTACGCCCCTGCATACAATATTTCTATTTATTTATTTATATTTTCCTTTTTATTTATTTATTTATTTACTGTCTTACTGTTTATTATGTAATCTCGAAGTCGAAATTCCTACCTACGAGTAAATACTTTTATACTGAAGGATAGAATGTTTGAATTTAAATAGGTCTCAATCTTATGGTAAGGTCAGGATATCTGGCGATTGTCTGACCCCCAGTATTTCTAGTTCATTTAGCGTTATCCAGGGTGCACCACAGGGAAGCGAACTAGCTTGCACCCCTTCTATATCCCTTTGTAACTTTTTAAGGTCTGATTTACACACTGTACACTTTATACTTCATGTTTTACATGTTTTCAGTGGCGTCACTAGAGTTGGTGTCACCCGGTGCGGTAACTCTTGATTGTAATACACCCCCCACCCTCTTCCACACAATAAAAAACCAATAGAATTCCTTGTTTAATTGACCCATTGCTCAAAATGAGATAGTAAAAAGTGAGATGTTTTAAAAAAAAGTGCCATAACGTTTCATTATTTCACTCCGCAGCGTTAAAAATGTGCACTTTTTTCACACTTTTATGTACTAAAAAAAACACACTTTATAAACCCATTTTAATGAAAAAATGTGTACATTTTTAACAGACGTAAAAAAAGATATTGAAAATTAAAAGTGAAAAATCGTCTATACAAAAAAATACCGCTTGATGAAAGACAATATGACGTCACAGGGTAATTACTCTGCAATAGTTCCATATTATCATATGCACAACTTATACACTTTGTTTCCGTGAGTTGATACTCACGTCGCCACGTCATCTATTTCATTACCGGATATGCTATAGACGGGTAGGTACATGCTATCTTCCTCCAGCCAACGGATTAAATAGAAACAGTAGTGTAATCGCCGAATTTCATTTTCAAATACTTGAATTATTTGAAATTCCTGTAATTCATTATATTATAATACCGCCACTTTTAACGTTGCATCATTAATCCCCCTTCACGTCTGGCGATTTGAAACACATGCTTACGATTGATAATGTGAGTATCAACTCAGAGAAACAAGTGTTTATATTTACATAATTTCATTCGAGTAAACAGAAAGGACATGAAGAAAATGTATTAAAATTGAAAGCATAAACATTGTAGATCTATATGAAAATAATCTGGTATATGGGCAAGGCGTCTCTGAGCTTATGATAAATGTTTCTTAAAACATGTAGTCGTATCTGACCACAAAAAATATTTTATAAAAAAAAATTGGTGAAATATTACATACTAATTTTACAATCAATCACTTTGGTGGGTGACACCCCTCAAAATGATGTCACCCGGTGCGTACCGCACCCCTCGCACTCCGCTAGTGACGCCACTTATATATTATTGGGATTTTCAAATAAGAAAACGCTAACTATCGGCGACTATTAGAACTACAAACAGTGGTACACATTGGACATTTACAAGAAACTACAACTACATGACTACAAAAACTCTATTATACATAATTGAATTATAAATAAAAAAATACTAATAAATGAGAATTTAATACGAAAACTAAAGAAATACAATTGAAAGAAATGCTACGCTGACACACGTCAACAAAAAGTGTACCAAAGTTTAATGCGATCAGCGCCATCTCTTGATATTTGAAAATCCCAATATGTAAAACTTTACGTGTTTTAACCACGGATCACCTCAACTACAGGGACACTCAATGGATTTTTCGAAATACGAAATAGTGACATCTACAAATTGCTTTCATAAACTAACGTACACTGTGCTATGGCTTGGTCGGCTGGTAGTCTGTAACATGTCATTGAATATATACTGTATCTGGTTTAAGATTGCAGTGGTACGAAGATAGAAGCAGTTTGATCTTGTTTTCTGATGGGATAATACCCCGATATTATCCTATCAAACAACAAGATCAAACTGCTCCTATTTTCACACCACTGCAATCTTAAACCAGATACATAGCTACGCACATATATTTTTAAAAATCGCAAAACAATAACTATAAATTCATTTCGAAATAAAATTAAAATTAGTAGTCACTTAGACATACGCTTCTATTTTAATATTTGTTTATATGTTAGATAAAACGGTATAGAAAATGGTACATTTCGTCATTAAATATAAAAGTAAACGTCTATCTGCTTCTTTGCATTGCACTTTATATCAAACAGCACAACGAATGTTCATCGGCTTATTGAATTTCAATTCTATATTACGTCAAAAAATAAACACAGTTAATACACTTTCAAATAGGAGAAATCACGAAATAAATCACTGCAGACACTATAACTAAAACTATAAACTTTTACAAATTGAAATACTAAATAATAAAAGAGGTTCAATGACATGTGTGATGACTTATGTGACTACAATACAAAATATTGCAAAATGTTTTCAACTCAAAGGTGACTTAATCCATTTTCTTAAAATTTAAGCACTGTCGCGCCTCTACAGTTTGCTTCTTGGAACTATGATAGTGTTTAGTGTATTGGCACATTTATTTAGCTGTGCGGTGCCGGCCTTAACATTGCCATCCGGTAATAAATAAAAAATCTGATGTGGCCAACACATGACCTCCCGTCAATTCCATGTTTGAAATAGCAATGAAGTGAAGTATCAATTCCGGTTGATCGTTCGTACACAAAATCTAATTTGTTGTTCCAATAAATAGAAAAGTCTGTAATACCGAATTTTGGATTATATTTTATTATGTTTTTCCTCGAAAATCTGTTAAGAGCTCCAAATTAAGTACCACTTTCGGTTTATCATATAGGTATAGTTAAAATCTAATGTTGTTTCAAATTATACACGTGTTTAAATACCAAATTTGAGAAGTTGTGAATCATGTTTTAATATATTTTTTCAAGAAAATCTGTTTATAGCATTTTGTAAAGTACTACTTCCGGTTTATCAATCTTAGAAAAAAATCCAATATATCGTTCTCATTAATATAAAAGTCTTAAATACCAAATTTTGAAAAGTTTTGGATTGTATCAATATATTTTTCACGAAAATATGTTCAGAGCTTCAAATAAAGTATCACTTCCGGTTTATCAATATTAGCCAAAATCTAATATGTTGCTTCCCGTTATATAAAAATTTAAATACTAAATGTGACAAGTTTTGGAATACATCATAATATATTTTTAACGAAAATCTGTTCAGAGCACAAATAAAGTACCACTTCGGGTTTATCAATTGTATCCAAAATCTAATATGTAGTTCCCCATCATATAAAAGTCGTAAATACTAAATTTGACAAGTTTTGGTGTATATCATAATATATTTTTCACGATAATCTGTTCAGAGCTTCAAGTAAAGTATCACTTCCGGTTGACTAATTTTAGCCAAAATCTAATATGCTGTTTACTATGATATAAGAGTCTTAAATACTAAAATTGAAAAGTTTTGGATTATATTTTAATATAGTTTTTCATTAAAAACTGTTCTGGGCTTCAAGTAAGGTATCACTTTCATTTATCCAACTTTACCCACACACACAGGCATAGGCGCATGCGCAGGTGCACAGGCGCAAACGCAGGCACATGCGCAGGCGCGCGCGCACTCACGCACACGCACGCGCGCACTTACACAGATACACACACATACATACATACATATATATATATATATATATATATATATATATATATATATATATATATATATATATATATATATATATATATATATATATATAATTTTTGTCTTTGGACGATTACATTATCTCCTTTACCTACGGTATGACGGGAGGTAATAAATACGACTACATACGAGCCCAAACTCAAATTCGATGGTGAGTGTACAATAAATAAGCACGAATTAGGGTCTCCGCAACACGTTTTTACTATTTTTACGATGATGTGTGTGCGTGTGTGTGCGTGACGATTTTTTCGTCCACGATAACTCTTACAATAAATTTCCGAAAATTTCTATTTTCCGTATTTAAGCTTTCTACATTCATATAAAGAGTTGATTAGATTTTGTGTAAAATTGGACAACCGGAAGTGATATTTTACTTGAAGCCCATAACAGTTTTTAATGAAAAATTATATTAAAATATAATCCAAAACTTTTCAATTTTAGTATTTAAGACTTTTATATCAAGGAGAATAACATATTAGATTTTGGCTAAAATTAATAAACCGGAAGTGATAGTTTACTTGAAGCCCATAACAGTTTTTAATGAAAAATGATATTAATGCAATCCAAAAATTTTCAATTTTAGTATCTAAGATTTTTATATCAAGGGGAATAACATATTAGATTTTGTCTACAATTAATAAACTGTAAATCATAGTTTACCTGAAGCTCTGCACAGATTTTCGTGAAAAATATTGATATATTCAAAAAAATTTAAAGTCAGTATTTAAGACTTTTATATAAAAGGGAGCAACATATTAGATTTTGGCTAAAATTGTTAAACCGGAAGTGATACTTTACTTGAAGCCCATAACAGTTTTTAATGAAAAATTATATTAAAATACAATCCAAAACTTTTCAATTTTAGTATTTAAGACTTTTATATCAAGGGGAATAATATATCAGATTTTGGCTAAAATTAATAAACCGGAAGTGATAGTTTACTTGAAGCTCTGAACAGATTTTCGTGAAAAATATATTATGATATATTCAAAAAATGTTAAATTCAGTAATTAAGACTTTCATATGAAAGGGAACAGAATATTAGATTTTAGCTAAAATTGATAAACCGGAAGTGATACTTTACATGAAGCTCTGAACAGATTTTCGTGAAAAATATATTATGATATATTCCAAAACTTGCCAAATTTGGTTTTTAAGACTTTTATATGAAGGGGAGCAATATATTAGATTTTGGCTAAAATTGATAAGCCGGAAGTGATAATTTAATTGACGCTCTGAACATATTTTCGTGAAAAATATATTGATGCAATCCAAAACTTTTCAAATTTGGTATTTAAGACTTTTATATTAATAAGAACGACATATTGGATTTTTTCTAAGATAGATCAACCGGAAGTAGTACTTTACAGAATACTATAAACAGATTTTCGTGAAAAAATATATGATCCAAAACTCATCAAATTTGGTATTTAAAACTCATGTATAATTTGAAACAACATATTAGATTTTGACTATACTTATATGATAAACTGGAAGTGGTACTTAATTTGGAGCTCTTAACAGATTTTCGAGGAAAAACATAATAAAATATAATCCAAAATTTCGTATTACAGATTTTTCTATTTATTGGAACAACAAATTATATTTTATTTACAAACGATCAATCGGAAGTGATACTTTACTTAAAGCTCATTGCTATTTTAAACATGGAATTGACGGAAGGTTATTTGCTGGTCACATCAGATTTTTTCTTATTTAAAATACAGATTCTATATTTATAAACTGTATATGATATTCAAGTATTCCGCCATTTAATATTGGATTACAGCGTTTTTATTAGTAATACCAGTTTAATTTTATTACGCATTGTATCCCTAAACCCTGCACATGCTTCTGTGAGTATTGTCATTGTCCCATAAGTCTTGCAAGGTAGGTTTTACTGTATGCACTGGTTTTTACGAAGTTGTTTTTTATTGTGCACAGTTTTTTAAAGTTTTAAGTTAATATTTAAAGTAGCCAAAAGAATTTTGTAGAAATCTCTAATTATTTGTGTAGATTTTATAATTTGTTGAAAATGTAAACCGGCCGAATCATGAGTGTGGGCTCGAATATACTTTTAGTTAGAAAAAGGATACTTATTACTTTACCATTTATGATATTCAAGTTATAGTGATCTAGACTGAAAGAAATAATTAAATTCAACTGTTTAAAATGAATTTATGTAATAATTTTTGTGATCTGTTAATGTTCATTTCCTTATAAATATTCAATTTTATGATTGCTAATAATTTTGCAATTTGTTTTGGCGCTAAAAAGATATCATGTGGTCTGTGACGTACGAGGGACTGATGAGTCGTTTTCGTTTTACATTCAGCAACGTTTTCCAGCAACTCATTGCACAACTAGTTTCGCAACACAAGTTGCCAAATGTAAAACAAAAGTTGCGGGTAATTTATGTTGCGCATCACATTTCGCAAATATAATGTTCTAATTTTGATGCCGGCAACTCGCAACTTTCCACCAGATTTAGTAATTTTTGGTTACTTTTTGTTTTACCAATCGAAATATTGCAGTTGGTGAACATACTATTAATAGTATATTCCGAAATTAAACCATGGTAACCAATGAAAATGGTTACAGTTTAACCACGGTTACAATGTTACCGACATCGGACTAGAAAAACGGATTAGCTAACAGCTAACCTCATTTTGAGTAATTTAAAATACTTAAAAGTTCATTTGTCATGCATTAAAATGTAACCGCACCACAACCGCCGATCTAGCGCGGTTAGTGTGGTTACAGAAAAGTTACCAGCTTTCAGTAACCGCGTTCCGAAAACACAACCGGTTACTGAAAAAGTAACCGCGGTTAACTTGGTTCAATTTCGGAATACACTTTAAATGTGTGATCCACTATTCTTCCTTTTGTTTGTTTTTTGTTCAAATCTACAATTTTATATCACAAAGAAGATCAACAACACGTATATTTTTGTAAAAATACAAAGTACAAAAACAACAAATAAGCATGAACAATGAACATATCTAGTAACTGTCATGAACTACCAACTTTCCTCAGATTTATGTTGGTCTAAAATTTAAAAGAACTAGTAAAGTTGCTGAAATATGTTGTTAAATGACAAGAAAATTGTAGAACAAGTTGCACAACTTCGTGTTGCCCAACTAGTTGTGCAACGAGTTGCTGAAAATGTTGCTGAATGTAAAACAGGCTCAAATTTTGTGCAGGAAATTATACCATTAACAAACATCTGGTGTGGCCATCACAGTACCTCCCGCCATTTACAACCTGAGTCACAAAAAAGATTAAGTTAATTCTTATTTTTGGATTAGCGAATTTTACTCTAATTTTGACAGTTTATTTCTTAAAATATAGTCTAATCTAATCCAAGTAACTACCTTTTTTTAAACCCCTCAAGAGGATTAAATCCCAATTACAGAGTAGGTTCACATTCACACACATCCATGCCTTAGTGGGATTCGAACTCAGAGCCCCAAGGGCACTCATGACTTATGAGGTGTTGCTCTAATAAAATGAAGATTAAATTTTAAATACCGGGATAGAACAGAATTTACTAATCCAAAAATGAGGTTTAGCTTAAACATTTTTGTGAATCGTTAATTTTTATTAATCTATATACATACCCACATATTTACTTATGCTGGAAACTGTATTGAATTCCTTTTCTATTGTTCTATTTAGTTTTTTCTTTTTAAAACGTTAGTAATATTATTTTGAAATGATTAGTTCTTTGATAGTGACATTCATCTGTCAGTTACATACATTTGAATAAAACGTAATGTTTCAAATTTTTTTCGTTATGAATAATGTTTTATATTTTCGTATATATTATTTCTTATTTGTTATTATTAGCTGTTGAATGTTTATATCTTAATATTATGTTCTAAAAAAGCATATTATTTAATTAGTTTATTAACATGTATTTTTTTTATTGTTTTTGTGTACCGTTACTATGCAAGGTTTATTATTGTATCATTCTTTTTTGGTGTAAAATCCTCCTATAACTGGAACTTTATGTTCTGTAGGACTGGTTAAATAAATAAATAAATAAATAAATAACTGCGTTTTGTTTGTTTAAAGCGTAGGCTCTGGGATTTACATTATAGATAATTTTATAAATTTATCCATAAAATATATAGAAAAAGTATTAATGCAAATCTACAGAAAATTTAATAATCTTTAATTTATATATATATATATATATATATATATATATATATATATATATATATATATATATATATATATATATATATTCAGGCGGGGATCCTACAGCCTTTGCCGTATCCCGCATTTCGTTCGCCATCTATGTCTCTCTCTCCAGTCGTCTTCATCTGTCGCTCGATCGGCCATTGTTTCCTTTATACCTTGTAGCCATGATGTTGTGGGTCTACCTTTTCTTCTTCTATTACTTGGTGCATAATTTAGAGCTCTTTTGGGCCATCCCTGTTCTCCCATCCTCATAACGTGGCCATACCATATTAATTGTCGAGACTCTATTCCGAGCTCTATTCTATCTGCGCTAGTATATATACCCTTCCAGTCCGTCGTCTAATTTCCTCATTACGTACGTGTTGGATTCTTGGTACTTTACACGCTCTTCTTAAAAAATCCATTTCCACCGTCTCCACCATTTTTTTATTTTTAATAGAAAATTGCCAGCATTCTGCTCCATATGTTAAAATTGGCTCTACAATAGTTTTGCAGATTGTCATTTTAGTTTGCAGTCTAATCTGATTCGACCATAGTATAGAATTTAAAACTTGTATACTTTTATACCCTTGTTCTACTCTTCTTTTTATCTCTTATTAGACGTTCCTTCCTCCGATATCGTGCTACCTAGGTATACATACTTGTCACATTTTCTAATATTTTGATTTATTTGGAGTTCTATATCTATGTTCTCTGTGGTACTACCAACCACTAGATATTCTGTTTTAGCCATATTCATGTTCAGCCCCCAATTATTGTCCTCTTCATCGTTTGCTATCACTACTTGATCATCCGCAAATAGGAGTGTCGTCAAACAGTGATCTTCCATTTGTATTCCCATATCTCTGACTCGTCTTCTCCAAGACTTTAGTGCTTCTTGGATATAAATTTTAAATAAAGTCGGTGATAAGGAACAACGCACGGTGCAAATATTTCATCATTACCGATATCTGTGTACAAAGCAGATTGGCACACCCAGCAATGGGTAATAAGCCGTGATGATATATTTATTTATTTATTTATAAGGAACAACCTTGCTTAAGACCATTCGGAAAAGGTTTTGATATAATATTTCCTGATTTAACTGCACTCATTGCATTTCGGTAAATATTCCAAATAGAGCGAACATACGTTTTACTAAGGCCAATCTTCGTTAATGTTTCAAATAGGTTTTTCAAGGGAACCGTGTCATACGCTTTTTCTAAGTCTACAAATATCAGGTGAGTCGGTATGTTTCTAGCTTTACGCTTTTCTAGTATTTGTTGCAAGACAAATATATTATCGAGACATGAGCGCCCAGCGCGGAAGCCACTTTGTTCTTCTATATCGTTTGTTTCGTGTTCAATCCTTTTTTTAGAATTCTGCCATACAACCTCCCCATTGCGCTTGTTACACTTATGCCCCTGTAGTTCTGGCAATTGCTTTTATCTCCTTTTTTGTAAATAGAGTTGATGTAAGCCAATTTCCAGTCTTGTGGTATGTCCTCTCCTTGTAGTAAACATTTATTAAATAATTTTGCCAGAATCTCACACAAAATATCTGGGCCATATTTAATTAGCTCAATAGGAATGTCTCCCGGCCATGCTGCTTTACCGTTTTTCGTCTCTTTAAAATTTCTTTAATTTCTTTCGCCGTTATACTTTCTACATCGTTGTTTACTGCTTTTCCTAGACTTATATCTTGAAAATCATATTCTTTTCTGTGTTCACTCAATAGTGGCTTATAATGTTCTTCCCATTCCTTTATATTTATTAATTGTATGTTACTAGTTTGTTTTCCCTCTTTTCTGAGATCTTTTATTGTCTTCCATGCCTCTGACACTTTTGTCCCACCAATACATCTGTCCAGGCTCTCACATTTTTTCCCACATTTCATTTTTGCTTGTTATGACTTCTTGTTTTACTTTTTTATTCCACTGTATATATGTCTGTCGATCTTTGACTTCATTTGTGAGTAACCATTTTTGATATGCTCTTTTTTTATTTTCTACTAGGTTCTTTAATTTTTCCGACCACCATCCTGGATCTTTTTTATTTATCTTTTCTTTGTAACCTATAGATTCTTTTGCTGCTTCATGTATACATCGTTTAATTTCTTCATAAATTTCTTTCACATTAGCATTGTCTGTTTGAATATTTTGCAGTTTATTTGCTAGGCTTAGTTTATATAAAAAATTTACGGAATCTTGTTTTAGACTTTCTAAGTTGTATTTGTACGTATGTAGATTTTCTTCTTTGTTTCTTTCGCATGACATACTCATTGGGTTTGTTTTTCTATAATTTACTATTACTTTTGCTATCATCATCTGATCCACACTGGCCCACGATATACCCTTACGTCTATAGTTTTTAATTTTGAATTTCGTCGCTGGATGAAATAATCAAGAATTGAGCGGAGTACTTTTGTAGGTTGCACCCACGTATACTTATGGTTGTCTTATGTTCGAAGAATCCATTCATTATTCTTAAGCATGTTTGTTAACATAAGTACCTAAGGCATTTTCCATTGTTGTTTAATGTCGTTTCCCCATATCTTCCCACAACTGAGTCATTTTCTTCTTTGTCGACTCGACTGTTTAGGTCTCCTAGTATGCATATTTCCTTACTATCTTTAATATTTGATAATACGTCATACAAGCGGTCATAAAATTTTCTTTGACTGTTTCGTCTGCGTCTTCACTTGGAGAATATACTCCAATTATTACCATGCTTTGACCATTTTTATTCAGTTCTAAGATTAATATTTGTTCATCTACTTCTTCCCATTTCTTTATATTGTTTTTTAGAGTTTTATGCACTACTATGGAGACTCCTCTTTTTGCTCTGTGATCTTTACTAGCACCACTCTAAATGTGTATGTAATCTCCTATTATTTCAGTACCCTTTCCTTTCTTTTTTGTTTCTGTTAAAACGCATATGTCAATTTTCATATTTTCTAGCTATTTGAAAACTTCTGTTTGTTTCTTTCTTAGTCCCTGTATGTTCCACGTGGCCAATCTCATAGTCCGTTTTCTCAGCGTTCGTCTTAATTTTGATCCATCTTGGTTCCGAGGCGAAGTATCTAAATTTTTAGCATTTCCGTATATTTTCCAAATGACGAGTTGCTAGCCTGACGATTAAACCCCCAACTTGGAGAACCAGGATTTTCTGTCAGGGTTTACTCCCTTAGCCAAGATGTTCCGGTTTTGAAGCGCCGGAGTTTCGCCTTTCACCCTCTCCTGTTTGTTCCCTCACGACCATCCATAGGCCGCTCGGTATCCAGAGGTTACGCGGCTGACTTGCCTTCGAGGACGCAAGAGTAGGATTTTCCGGTAGAGCTGACTCAGTTGTTCCGAACATGTCACATGACAAAATCAGTAGGCATCTAACATTAATCTCGAAAAAAAATCTGATTTGGTCAGCACATAACCTCTCGCAAGATATTTTACCTGGTTGTACGCATAAAACAAAAAATATTTTTAAATACATATATTCATGTTTCACTACAAAATAATTCTCACATATATTTGCAAAATCTATGGGATATTTTAATATAAATTATGTACAATACATACATTTTCTTTATATTCATTATCCTGAAATTTTCTTTTTCTACTTTCCTTTTCTTTTTCTTTATATTCGTCATTTTTCGCAAATTCCTTTTATATTCTTTTTTACGTATATTCTTTTGCGTTGTTGACTTTTTTTAGTTTCATAATCTTCATAATGATGTACCTACAGATATTTTTGACAGTAGCATACAAATATTTTTGACAGTGACATTTATGTGTCAATTACAAACATTTGAATTTCTTGCCTTGAAGTAGTTTGATCTGAAATTATTTTATATGCATTTCTTTATCTCTAAATCTATAGAAGATATTGTAACACGAGGGGGGGTCTCTGAAGCTGACTGATAATACTGCTGATTACTGCAACGATGATACACTGACTCTTACTGTTGGACGCCTCTGATGGTTGGCGTCCAACACTTCGTGCCGAAGGCTTCTTGAGAAAAAAGAACACACAGACACTTCACTTTTTACACTTTACACTAATGAACACTACGGACATGAACACAACTTGTTGATTTAAAAACTAATACTTTTATTTACATGATTAAATATAACTTATTATTAACTATGGATAAAACTAATCATACTCAACTAAGCAGATACTATACTGTTACATTCCGTAACACAGCGGGCGAGCGTCGCCCCAAAACTCAAACTCTTACATGTTCACTCTCACGAGTCTCTAAACCGACTATTACATGTTACTCTCTCGAGTATTTAAATTCAACTCCCCCATGTTTATCCCATGGCTAACTAATACCGACTGACTTAAAACAAAACGCTATCTCCAGGATAGGATTATCTTAGGGGTGCATAGGCTAGGGCACGTATACATAATAATTTCCAGACTTACGATCAACAAATAAATGTCGTGACTATCATAATATGATAAGAATTTCTAAACTGAATTTTGACTTAAATAGATAAACAGAGTTAAAATATGAATATTGAAACTATAATTTAGAAGAGTTTATAAAAAAGTTATTTATCTGTTATTGCGCTTACCCTCGCCTTGTCACAATATAATAATGAATTTATATTTATCAAATAAAGAATTTAACGTTCTTTAATATAAGTATTTACATAAATTTTCGATAAGTAATATTTAAATGATTTTTTTCTTGTAACTACTACTTCCGGTTGTCCAATTGTTACCAAAACTTAATCAACTCTTCCCATTACTGTTAGATTGAGGAATCCGTAGTAAAAAATGTCTTTAGTCTTATAGTACTTATTTGAGAAATCGTGGATCCAACATCCACACACACACACGCGCACGCACACCCACACGCACGCACACACACACACACAATACACAACACACAACACACAACACACAACACACAACACGCAACACACAACACACAACACACAACACACAACACACAACACACAACACGCAACACGCAACACACAACACACAACACACAACACACAACACACAACACACAACACACAACACACAACACACAACACACAACACACAACACACAACACACAACACACAACACACAACACACAACACACAACACACAACACACAACACACAACACACAACACACAACACACAACACACAACACACAACACACAACACACAACACACAACACACAACACACAAAC
>OY720452.1:39834411-39996911 GCA_963082715.1 Harpalus rubripes | reverse complement strand
ACAATCAGTGCCTCCTACGTTCACACTTCCCTAAAGAATGGAAACTCGCAACAATAATACCAGTTTTAAAGCCAGGTAAAGAAAATTCAAATGACGTAGACAAATTTAGGCCTATCAGTCTAATTAATGTTGGAGGAAAAGTGTTGGAAAAATTATTAATAAACAGAATTATGAAATATATGGACACAAATAACTTCATTAATACAAATCAGTTCGGATTCATCAAAAATCAGGAACAACTGAAGCTTTAATAGAGCTAAAAAATTTCGTCGAAGAAAGTTTTAAAGAAAAGAAATCAGTAGCAATAATCAGCTTAGATGTGAAAGGGGCTTTCAATGCAGCGTGGTGGCCCGCTATCATAAAATCTATGAGAGATGCTAAATGTCCTAAAAATTTATATAATCTATCAAAAAGCTACTTCAACGAAAGAAGCGCCGAATTAAGTTTGAATAATGTCAAGGTAACAAAAGCAGTTAAAAGAGGATGCCCTCAAGGGTCATGCAGTGGGCCAGGGTTTTGGAACATTCAATATAATTCTTTATTAAATCAACATTATTCTAAAAATACTAAAGTCATAGCCTTCGCCGACGATCTTCTTATATTAACAAAAGGAAAAAATATTCTTGACATTGAAAATACCGCAAATTTAGAATTATACAAAGTAATGAACTGGGCGAGAAATAATAAAATCACTTTTAACGACAGTAAATCGCAAATAATGATAGTAACAAAAAGAACAAGTATTCTAAATAAGGACATACATGTTTACCTAAATTACAAGAAATTAAAACAAGTGAAAATCATAAAATATTTAGGAATAAAAATTGATAACAAATTTAGTTTCGATGAACATATTAATTATATCACAGATAAGTGTGGGAAACTTATACATATCCTCTCAAAATCAGCCAAAATAAATTGGGGAATAAAACAAGAAGCATTAAACACTATATATAAAGGGGCCATCATACCAATTTTGTCGTATGGGGTACCAGCGTGGAAAGATGCACTCCAAAAGAAATCAAACCAAAGAAAAATCAAAAGGGTGCAAAGACTTATAAATATTAAAATTCTTAAAGGATATAGAACTCTATCTCACGAGGCATCCTGTGTAATATCAGGAAATATGTGCATCATTCTCAAATTAGAAGAAATAGCAAGAATTCATGAGAAACTAAAAGTATTACAACAAAGAAACCCACTGGAAAATGAAGAAGAAGAGTCTGACAGAAAGCGAGAGGTGTACAATGAAGAAAACAAAGTTAGTGTTGAAAAGTGGCAAAATGCGTGGTCAAACAGTGTAAACGGTAATATTACAAAGACGTTTTTCCCAAATATACTTAAAAGATTAAAAGTTAAAATACCGTATTCATCAAAACTTACAACAATATTAAGTGGACATGGTAAACTGAAAAGTTACTTACACAGATTTAAATTATCGGAAGACGCGGTGTGCAAGTGCGGTGAACCCGTCCAAACAGTACATCACTTAATATATAACTGTGCATTATTAAATAACGAAAGATATAAACTACAAACTCAGATAATTAACAAAGGTGGAATGTGGCCGACTGAAAACGCTGAACTAATCGAAAAATATTTGAAAAACTTTGCTGAATATATAGAAGCGATAAACTTTGAAGATTTGTTATAAAAATGTTAAACTACTTAGATGATTTTGATACTACTTTTAAATGGGTTCCTATTATGTATTGATATAAAGATGTGATATGTAATTAATAAGAAATGTATAATGTGAAATGCGTAAGTAAAACATACGATTTGTATATAGTGTATATATTTATATATAGCATGTAATATTCTGTATTATAGTGCATGCTAAATAAAAGTGTTTAAATGCAAAAAAAAAATAACACACACACACAAGCGCGCGCGCACGAACGCACGCACGCACGCACGCACGCAGGCACGCACGCACGCGCGCACGCGCGCACGCGCGCACGCGCGCACGCGCGCACGCGCGCACGCGCAAACGCGCAAACGCGCACACGCGCACACGCGCACACGCGCACACGCGCACACGCGCACGCGCACGCGCACACACACACACACACACACACGCACACACGCACACACGCACGCACGCACGCACGCACGCACGCACGCACGCACGCACGCACGCACGCACGCACGCACGCACGCACGCACGCACACACTCGCACACACTCGCACACACTCGCACACACTCGCACACACTCGCACACACTCGCACACACTCGCACACACTCGCACACACTCGCACACACTCGCACACACTCGCACACACTCGCACACACTCGCACACACTCGCACACACTCGCACACACTCGCACACACTCGCACACACTCGCACACACTCGCACACATTCGCACACACTCGCACACACTCGCACACACTCGCACACACTCGCACACACTCGCACACACTCGCACACACTCGCACACACTCGCACACACTCGCACACACACACACACACACACACACACACACACACACACACACACACACACACACACACACACACACACACACACACACACACACACACACACACACACACACACACACACACACACACACACACACACACACACACACACACACACACACACACACACACACACACACACACACACACACACACACACACACACACACACACACACACACACACACACACACACACACACACACACACACACACACACACACACACACACACACACACACACACACACACACACACACACACACACACACACACACACACACACACACACACACACACACACACACACACACACACACACACACACACACACACACACACACACACACACACACACACACACACACACACACACACACACACACACACACACACACACACACACACACACACACACACACACACACACACACACACACACACACACACACACACACACACACACACACACACACACACACACACACACACACACACACACACACACACACACACACACACACACACACACACACACACACACACACACACACACACACACACACACACACACACACACACACACACACACACACACACACACACACACACACACACACACACACACACACACACACACACACACACACACACACACACACACACACACACACACACACACACACACACACACACACACACACACACACACACACACACACACACACACACACACACACACACACACACACACACACACACACACACACACACACACACACACACACACACACACACACACACACACACACACACACACACACACACACACACACACACACACACACACACACACACACACACACACACACACACACACACACACACACACACACACACACACACACACACACACACACACACACACACACACACACACACACACACACACACACACACACACACACACACACACACACACACACACACACACACACACACACACACACACACACACACACACACACACACACACACACACACACACACACACACACACACACACACACACACACACACACACACACACACACACACACACACACACACACACACACACACACACACACACACACACACACACACACACACACACACACACACACACACACACACACACACACACACACACACACACACACACACACACACACACACACACACACACACACACACACACACACACACACACACACACACACACACACACACACACACACACACACACACACACACACACACACACACACACACACACACACACACACACACACACACACACACACACACACACACACACACACACACACACACACACACACACACACACACACACACACACACACACACACACACACACACACACACACACACACACACACACACACACACACACACACACACACACACACACACACACACACACACACACACACACACACACACACACACACACACACACACACACACACACACACACACACACACACACACACACACACACACACACACACACACACACACACACACACACACACACACACACACACACACACACACACACACACACACACACACACACACACACACACACACACACACACACACACACACACACACACACACACACACACACACACACACACACACACACACACACACACACACACACACACACACACACACACACACACACACACACACACACACACACACACACACACACACACACACACACACACACACACACACACACACACACACACACACACACACACACACACACACACACACACACACACACACACACACACACACACACACACACACACACACACACACACACACACACACACACACACACACACACACACACACACACACACACACACACACACACACACACACACACACACACACACACACACACACACACACACACACACACACACACACACACACACACACACACACACACACACACACACACACACACACACACACACACACACACACACACACACACACACACACACACACACACACACACACACACACACACACACACACACACACACACACACACACACACACACACACACACACACACACACACACACACACACACACACACACACACACACACACACACACACACACACACACACACACACACACACACACACACACACACACACACACACACACACACACACACACACACACACACACACACACACACACACACACACACACACACACACACACACACACACACACACACACACACACACACACACACACACACACACACACACACACACACACACACACACACACCTTACCTAAAGTTGACGGAAGGTAAAAAGAATATAAAAGGAATTTGCGAAAAAATGACGAATATAAAGAAAAAGAATAGGAAAGTAGAAAAAGAAAATTTCAGGATATTGAATATAAAGAAAATGTATGTATTGTATATAATTTATATTAAAATATCCCATAGATTTTGCAAATATAGGTGATAATTATATTGTAGTGAGACATGAATATATGTATTTGTATTTAAAAATATTTTTCGTTTTATGCGTATAACCAGGTAAAATATCTGGCGAGAGGTCATGTGCTGGCCACATCAGATTTTTTGAGACTAAAATCAGATATGGGTTCCATTTAAAAAAATATAACTGATCTTGCAAATCTACGGATATAAAAATAGCTAACTTCTTTGGTTAACATTTTTCCCTATTAATAATAGTTTAGTTTTGGAAGTTATTTGTAAAAGAAAAGATCAACAAAATTCAGTTTTTCTTCATTATCTAGTATCTTATGAGAATTTTTGGAAAAATAGAACCAACATTGTTATTCTTATAGTTCTCGAGATCCCAATATCCCAATGGTGGGAGCTCTAAAAGGGACACTCTGTATTTGAAAAATAAACTGTTTTTCTTGTGTTCCTCCCGTATTTACAATTTACTAATTAAACATAAATGTGTAATTTCTGGTTGATATGATAAACAAAAATTACCTTGAATATATAAAATACAAAGTATACTATATTATATATGATGTTATGGAAACAAACTTGTTTATTTTTACTTTAGTTTCCCAGGGATTTTTTTTCATATTTAATCCCTCTGGGACTGAATTTGAACTTTAGTCCCTGAAATGAGTGAATAGAATCGCTCTTTAGTCTCGGGAGTGCGAAAAAATGATTTTTTCTACAATCGTAAGCAAAACAAAAATCTATACATTTAAAAAAAATTAAAATTGAGCCTCTATTACAGTGTGCTTTTATTCACATTGCCATTAGTAAATGAAATATGTAAACTATGAAAAAAGTGGTTGTGGTTACTATTATAACGAGATATCTAAATTCAACTTAATTTAAATATAACATTTCTCGTTATATTATATACTCGTAATTAATAAATAGTATATTATGCAACGAGTTTATTATGATAATTATTAATAAACGAGCATGAAGTCTACCGTAGGAGCCATGGCGAGTACTGTAATTCATGCGAGTGTATTAATAGTCATTATACATGGGTTGCACACACTATTTTTTCTACGACTATTCATAATAATTAAAAAAATAAACTATAAACCAATAAATTGGTTATAAAATTCATCTGTATTATAATGATAATCTGTATCGAAATGAATATCTGTATCATAATGAATTTCATTCAAGTAGAGATGACACATACATAATAGGTATATTAAAGCATAGGAGTAGAAAAAATACCTTTTTTACGTCAGTTAAAAAGTACTCTTTTTTCATTAAAATGGGTTTATACCGTATAAAGTATTGTAATGTGCAGTGCCCGCCGTCGCCGCCACTGTTACCGCCTCTGTCCCCGTCGGTGTCGCAGGGACGAGCGAGTGTCTATTGTTAGCGATGACGCAATCGACTGGTCGGAACCTGCTTAATTACGCGGTTGATGTAACCTATTGTGTTTTATCTAGAAGTGTTGCAGTGAGTTCTCGAATTTTCGGCTAGGGTATATAAGCACCGTTAGCGAAGGCACTGGACAGTCTGATATAAATAAGCGTTGCGTGTTAAACAGTTGGTGATATAAACAGATAGTAGACAAGTGGTGAATATAAATAAATACAGTTGTATAAATAAATAAGTGATCTATATATTGTTTAAATAAATAATCTTAGTGTTTAAGTGTTTTATAATATTCTTAGTCTTAATTAGTGTTTAATATTTGTTTAATCGTAGTGTTAGTTATATTTATCATCTTTTAATTACATTTAATATCTATTTATTGTTATAATAAACTTTTATTTTAATTAATAATAATTGTCTAATATTTACACTTCACCAAAATAAAAAATCTGATGTGGACACCACACGACTTCCTTGTACACAAGACCAATATGAAGTATAGACCCAAGTATAAAATTGCACGTATTTGACGTAATTTGACATTAGCATCTATTTTTTATTTTTTTGTTATTTTTTGTCCTAATCCATAGCAAGCTTCATTACAAAAACCAAAAATTATATGTTTTAAATATACATATCTTGCTTATACGAAGGGCTAATTTAATAATACTTGATGTGCTAGACACAGAATTTAATTCTCTAAAAATTTTATTTGAAGCATTTATTTCGAAAATCAAAATGAAACCATTTTATTGAAGAAAAACTGTTAACAACTTCAGGTAATATGTCACTTCCGGTTAGCCTGTTTTAACCAAAATCCACTATGTTATTCCAATTGACATAAAAGTCTTATATACCAAATTTGAAAAGTGTTAGATTATATTTTAAGATAGTTTTTCATTAAAATCTATTATAGGCTTCAAATAAAGTACCATTTCTAGAAATGATGTAATGACCAAAAAGGGAGGTGCACAACTAGATGTTATAGCAGTCCTAAATACAAAATTTCAACTTTCTACGGCTTACCGTTTTTGAGTTATGCGAGATACATACGCACGTACGTTCGTACGTACGTACAGACGTCACGACGAAATTAGTCAAAATGGATTCAGGGATGGTCAAAATGGATATTTCCGTTGAAATCTCAAAACCGAAATTTTTCGCGATTACAATACTTCCTTTACTTCGTACAAGGAAGTAATAAAAAACGTTACAGTATGCTTTTTTTAACGTTGCGGAGTGAAATAATGAAACGCTACGGTACTTTTTTTCACGCTCCCATTGAAGACGTAAAAAAAATTTTGTATGCAACTCGTGAGTAAATTATATCTTTTTTCCACTCGAAGGTTTTGCGCACTCGCCTTCGGCTCGCTCGGCAAATTTTCCTTCTCGTGAAAAAAGATATACTTTACTCACTTGGTACATAAATAACAATT
The DNA here is from genome assembly GCA_963082715.1 of Harpalus rubripes. NCBI lineage: Eukaryota > Metazoa > Arthropoda > Insecta > Coleoptera > Carabidae > Harpalus > Harpalus rubripes. The sequence goes on along the minus strand of OY720452.1, from coordinate 39,989,028 downwards.
AAAACATACATACGTTATCATTAAAGTACTACTTCCCGTTTACATTTTTTTTTTATTGATCGATTATGAAGTTAAGATATTATATATTTTGAATTAAGATAACATTTTTTCCTCTTGTATCATAATTAATCATTCTTCTTTGTTCCCATTAGCAACGAAAAATAAAAATTACTTTTTATACACCCAGGTTGTTTTTAAATGCATATTTTTCTTCGATCGCAGGAAACATAAGTAACTTCTGAGGGCAATTATAAAAAAAAATTATTCCTATCTTGTAATACAAGAATATAAAATTGTGATAAAAAATATAAAAATTGTGTGATTACTTATTAGTTTAAATTGTAGTAAACAGAAAACTTTTATTATCAAATGGAAAACTTTTTGCTATCACTCTGACAAATAATTTATAAAAGATAAAAAAATTTACTTATTGTTTCAAAGCAAAAACAAACATAAATTTTACCTTGTAAAGAACCTCCAATAACAACAGTAAAGTACCTGGGAACTAATACAGTTGCAATAAAATTTCGAATTGACCCCTGTGGTGCACTCTCCACACCAGCAATGAATGCGCGTGAGGTGACGCCTGGTAAGCGCCCGCACGGTGCAAAATATTTCATGATTATCGATATCTGTGTACAAAGCAGATTGGCACACCCAGCAATGGGTAATAAGCCGTGACGATATATTTATTAATTTATTTATAAAATTTTTATTAGAATTAAATGCTTATATTTGTATCCAGAGTTTAAATTTAAAGAATAACAGCGATTATAATTAAATTTCATAAATTTTGACTGAAAATTTCAATAAGTTTTTCTTGTTCAATTCGTTAATATTTCATTCTTTAATCTCTACTACATATAGAATTGATCATGTAAGGCGTAAAATGTAATATATGCCAGCACCAGTATATTTGCATATACAAGGACACAATATTAGTAACGGAATTAGAAAACCTTGATATTAGAAATAACAGTCTCGATTAGAACGCAGCTTTCAACATTCTGAGCAGTTTGTTGTTTTATTCTGAACATAAATATAAGTTTAAAATATTACCAAGTCAAACGTTTCATGGTACTCAATACTAAATAAAACTGAAAAGAATTGGATTAATTCAATTTAAAGTAATTTAAATTTCCAGTGCATCTTTTCAGTTTCAATAGCATTAATGAATTTAATGAAAAGCATTGAAATTTTATATGCAAAAAGTTTTTTGTACAGAAGTTATTTATAAATATTTATTAATTCTATGTTAATAAATATAAATATAGATTTCCAAAAATGTTTTCCTTGTTAATTTAGAAAGAATAAATCTTGAACTTGTCAAGATGTAAAGTTTTGCCGATTGACATTAAAAGTGCAATTTTTTTTGGCAGCTAACAGTCTGTAAAATGTTACTTTTACGGCGAAGGTAGTAAATAGTATATTGTGTTATTAGGAGTAAAAGTGATACTTTGTGTGGCGAGTATGGAAGTTTGGACGACGAGGCACATATAGACACTTTTATTCCGAATGACACATTAATTTTTTTTCAAACGCATTTTTCTTTTTATTCGCTAGTTCTATGTAGTTTTTATGGATATTTATTTTATTTCTACGCCGCCGGCGTAGAAATTTCTAGCGGCGCAGAAATGAAACTTCTGCATTGTGAAGCAAGTGACAAAAAATGCTATTTCTACGTTTGAAAAAAATATCTTACTGCTTATAAAATAGCAACCGCTCAGACTCAACCAGTGTTTCTTTCAGACCCTTTTGGTTTGGGGGGGAGGGGGATGCCAGAGTGGTAAAGTAGCGGGATGAGTTAAAAATAAAAACTAATTTTGTATGATTATCTCTCGGATTATCTTGTTTTAATTTTTAAATATTTTTTTAACATATTGTACAGGTGTCTCATTTTCGATGTTTTTGTATCTCGGGTAATATTAATGATAGAGCGAAACCGTTTGCACATTGCAGGGTCAACTTTTCGAGAAAAGTTTAATAGTCACCACACGAATTTTCGATCTTCTTTTGTTTCTGAGCTACAGGCAAAAACTCGATTTTCGCTCATTTTGAAAATGTATCATATCTTATTTATTATGATAGTTAGAGAAAAATTGTCTTTACAAAATTTTTACCGTTTTATAGATAGAATAAAATGGCGTAATTAGATTTTTTGAAAACTTCATAATTCTCGAGATATAAAACAAACTTATAATTTTTTAAATGGAACCTATGTTGAAAATAGTCTCTTCTTCTTGCTTAATTTATAAGCTTTTCAGTGATATATAACAAGTCTACATTCTTTTGTTTTAAACATTAATAAAAGACGAATTATTAATTTATTGGGGTGAAAATATTGGAAATTATTAAGAAACAAATGAAAAAATCTCTTACAGATCATAATTTGCATATTTCTAATAGTATTTGTTTCAGTTTTACACATTTTTTTCAATTTATTTACTTCAAAGGCATATGAAATCGGATTGTGTCAAAGCCAACTATAACGTAGATAAATAGTAATTTAAATAACCCGAAAATTGATAGATATAGAATCAAAATATACAAATGATGATCTGTAATAAATTTTTCATTTGTTTCTTAATAATTTCCAATATTTTCACCTCAATAAATTAATAATTCGTCTTTTATTAATGCTTAAAACAAAAGAATGTAGACTTGTTATATATCATTGAAAAGCTTATAAATTAAGCAAAAAGAAGAGACTATTTTCAACATAGGTTCCCATTTAAAAAATCATAAGTTTTTGTTATATCTCGAGAATTATGAAGTTCACAAAAAATCGAATTACGCCATTTTATTCTATCTAAAAAACAGTAAAAAGTTAGTAAAAACAATTTTTCTCTAACTATCATAATAAATAAGATATGATATATTTTCAAAATGAACGAAAAACGAGTTTTTACCTGTAGTTCAGAAACAAAAGAAGATCGAAAATTCCTGTGGTGACTGTTAAACTTTTCTCGAAAAATTGACCCTGGAATGTGCAAATTGTTTTGCTCTATAGTTAATATTACCCGAGTTTCCTTAAAAAAACATCGAAAATGAGACACCTGTACATTACGTATAATAAAAATAAAACTATAAATAAGTAATAAATCACAGTTATAATAAAAATGTCTATAATAATCTAAATCTACGCTGTCTTTTACGAGCATATTTGTCAATTATTGCATTACTTCATTGTTGTTAAGTTTGGGTCCTTACCTTCATGTATACATTGCATTAATTCTTAAGATATAATGGAACGAAAATAAATAAGTTTTCCACAGTTTCTTTTAACACATATCATCTATTATATAACATTTTTAATATAATCTTCTTCGGGGGGGTTTTCGTTTGTCTTCGGGGGTGTTTATAGTTTGAATAAAGATAGGATAAATATTTGGATTTGGCATGAAATTCTATTTCATATCATGTATTGCATAATTTTTACCGATGAGTGGTTTGCGAGTTATTAGCTATTTAAACTCACATAAAATTCTTCTACTATTTTAAACATCTGAAAATAGGCTCATTTCTTATTTTTCATCCATAATTTCGACACGGTTTAAATAAACAATACCTATTTAATAATTTAATACATGTGAAAGTGGTTGGTGAAAAAGTGAGATATGGGCCGATTTGTAGATGTTTGAAATATTAGAGGAATTTCATGGGAGTTTAAATTGTTAGTAACTTGCGAACCGCTTAATAATAAAAACTCGTGTAATAAATGATATGAAAGAGGATTTCATGCCGAATTCAAATATTTAAACCGCGTTATCATATCTTTAAACATGTCAGGGTGGTAGAAGAATAAATTAAAATTTGTAGGAAATCCTTAACAAAAATTACTTAAAAATCATTTAAATATTACTTAATTCGTGCCACGACGAATGCAAACTGTTATAAGTAGTAAAAGCAATTAGACTAAATATTAAATACATTATTGCATATTTTTGTGTAATTTAAATTTCTTTCATAAATTGTTATTTTAGTTAGGTAATTAATTTTTAACATAACTCTTTGACAGTTCATCATAGATAAAAAATGTGAGAATTCTTTCTTGTATAAAAAATTGCAAGCTATAATTTTTATAACTGCTTTTTCTCTAGAATATGCTGGAAAGGAGATATTGTGAAAAACCTGATTTTGGCCACCATTTTAACTCAGGATACTGTACTAAACTGTCAATTTGCCAATATTGCTTGGAGTAAAACTCTTGCTACATAATTTGATGGCGACAACTTTTAAAATAGTTATTAAAAATAATAACTAATAATATATCACGGCATATTACCCGTTACTGGGTGTTCCAATCTGCTTCGTTCGCAGATATCGGTAATGATGATGACATATTTGTACCGTGCGGGCGTTTACCAGGCGTCACCTTACGGGCACTCATTGCTGGCGTGGAGAGTACACCACAGGGGTCAATTTTGTGCCATTTAAAATTCGAAATAATGACCAAATTCATATTAATTCTAAAATTGGCAAAACTTGGGTTCAACACGTCACCAAATACAGATTTACATCTTCGGCAGCATTCATTGCAGAAGTGAAACCGAGCACTCCGAGCAGCCCCTGCTGTAAATCTGGTTTCTGGTATTTTAGTGCCTAGTTAAACAATAGTGTATTGTGTTATTAGGAGTAAAAGTGATACTTTGTATGGCGAGCATGGAAATTTGCACGACGAGCGTTGATTCTATATAGATTCTATGGATATTTATTTATTATTTCTACCTTGTGAATCAAGTCATAAAAGATGCCATTTTTACGATGTTTTAAAAAAAATATTATTTACAAATATATGAGTCAAATGTACGTGATTTTTCTAAAGAAATAAACATTAAAATTTTATTTCACATCACGTATTCAAACATTAAGATAAAGTAGGTATGTGCTGAATAATTAATACAATTCGAGGTGTAAACTATTTAAATATTTTTGCTATAACTATATCATTTTATTGTTTTACATGCATAATTATTATTAACCTAACCACATCCTGTGAATTTTTCTTTTGAAATTTATTTCTGTTTGACATTGACAGCGAGTGTTGCCAAAGTAATGTGAAATAAATTCCCTATGTGACGTGCTGAAAATTACTAACATTGTTTATGAAAAATATTATTTATTTCTAGTTTTTACGAGTTATTTTATAGTTTATATTAAAAATTATTTTAAACTGTTAAATTTTATACATAAAATAAATATTACTATTCAATTCGCCGAAATAAAAGAGAATCTTGTAAACTGTCTACAGTGTTGTTAACAATAGAAAAATAAAACAATTCAAAATAACGTCAAATTTTATATTTTATTATTCCTCGTTTATCATTATGAACTATAATAATATTACTGTAAGCAAATATATGATTATTAATTTACTACAACGAAAGAAAATAAACATAACTTTATAACATCTTATACCGGAAAGTTGTTACTGCTGCTTCTCACTTTTTGTAAATATGGCTAAAAAGAAACAAATTTAGTTCACATAAAAATTATATGAATATGTCAAGAATACTGTAAATATTCTACTCAGTAATTTAAGTTTATAGTTCCTAATTTACAAAATAGACAAAATTAAGTGAAATTATTTGACTTGAGGAAGAAAAAGTTAGTGTTGTGTAGTTGCAAGAAGGAGGTTGACAGCATGTCTTACATCTGTGAAAACTAATTACTTTCAGTACGTTTGTGAGTAATTTAATCAATCTACAAATTCAGAAACACGGTAATAACTTTTTCATTCAATTTTTTACACACTACAAACCTATATGTTGGACTTGTGTCAATATTTTCGTTTTTTTGGCACATCCGTGTTGATGACCCTATTGTTAAATGTTCCAATTTGACAGAAGCAAAATTGTTATCTGAAGTACAATTTCTATTGTTATTATTTTAATTTAGAAACTCATTTTTGAACAACGGGACTGACAAATTAAGGTACTTCAAATTTGTATTTCATTATTATCTTTCTCGAAAATTAACCTTGATTACATCAAAAATAAATATTGACACATTTATTATATCACAGAATTCACAATATTTATTTATTTATATATTATTGTTATTACTTTTCCTTATCGCTCAACCTGGAAAAATATAAACTATAAAAGTAAATAATGTTTACAGTATGTCACAAATTATTTACTGCATTAATAAAACAGATTTGATTACAATACAATACCTTTCACAAAGTAGCTAGCAATGCGTTTCATTTTCAGATGAGGTAATTGAAAGTTTCAAAACCCACATAAATCACACGGAAGTGCGGAATGCTGTGCTTTAGTAAAGAATCGTATATGGTATCGTGCATGGAATGAATGACGAGGAGTTATTGCAAAGATCTGCTGAAGAGCGAGAAAAAATCTTCAAGCGCTATGAGAGGGGTCGCGAAGAAGGTGCAGAAATCGACCCTTGGGAAGATCCTTCCTTCGAGGTTTACCATGCTACCGATCGCTATGGTTTCATTCACGACAAGCGTTTACCTACCAAGGTTGACCCCAACGAGGCACGCAAGCAACAGATCGAAATGGAGAGAGTTAAAAAATGGCTCAAAATGTTAAAAAGCTGGGATAGTGCCCAAACTAAAGAAAAATTACATCGCAGAATCTATAAAGGCATTCCCAACTCCCTCCGTTCTCAAGTATGGATAAAATTACTCAATTTAGAAGAAGTGAAAAAGCAAAATAAAGGAAAATATGTTGAAATGTGTAAATTAGCTAGGAAGTGGTCAACCGACGCCCGGCAGATAGACTCCGACGTTAATCGCCAATTTCGTGAACATATACACTATCGCGAGCGATACAGTATTAAACAACAATCACTATTTAATGTTTTAACAGCTTATGCGATGTATAATACAGAAGTTGGTTATTGCCAGGGAATGTCCGGTTTAGCGGGAGTCTTATTAATGTATATGGACGAAGAAGACGCTTTTTGGGCATTGTCAGAACTACTATGTAATAAGAAATATGCCATGCATGGACTCTACATCGAAGGTTTTCCCAAACTCACCAGATTTTTAGCCCACCACGATAAGATATTGAACAAATTTATGCCTAAGCTGAAGAAACACTTTGATCGTCATGGACTGGACGCTATTCTTTACTCCCTCAAATGGTTTTTCGTTTGCTTTGTAGAAAGAGTACGTACATTCTTTTTACTCAATTACAAATATATTTTGTAACATTTAATTTGTATTTAGGTTCCGTTCAGTTTGTGCCTTAGGGTATGGGATGTATATTTACTAGACGGGGAGAGAGTTGTTACTGCAATGGCTTACAATGTTTTAAAGTTGCATAAGCGACAGATTATGCGACACAATGACATGGATAGCATCGTCCAGTTCATTCAAGTAAGAAACAAAAATAACTGAAAATTAATAAGAGTATGCTTATTATTATTTTAAAATTAAATAAAATTTATGTACTATTCCTTAAAATAAAGAATATGTATATGTACAAATTTAAACAGAATATTATTGTGGACAGATGTTATAAATTATATTTTTTTCTATCAAAGGTCCATCTTTACAAAGACTTCGGCTTTGAGGATGATTTCGTAATTACCAGTTTGGAACGCTGTATGGAAGAACTAAAAAAAGCGAAATTAGACTACCCAGGCCCTCCTCGCGACGAAGAACTTCCTCACCGACCTTTTGGCTCATTTATCGAGCCAACTTTTGAGCGTAAAATCGGTCGCCGAGCCGAAGAATTCTCGGATGTTGAGAAAGCGACGAAAGAGAACGTGGAACTACAAAGAGAAAAAACCGAGAGAGAAGTGGCGGAATATAGAGAGTCGCATATATCGGTGGGAGATGCAACGGAGTTGGCAGGTACGGAGAGTGAAACTAGTAGTGAGTACGAGTGCACTAGGTTGTAGGGAGAGAGCAGGGTTAATTTAAATCTAATATGAATCATTACTAAGACTAACAATGTAGTATAGATTATTCAGATTTCAAAGAGAATAATGAGAAAAAAACCAAATTATATCCATAATTCATAAAATAAGAAAAATATTGATAAATATCTACAAAATATGATTTATGTGTTGTATGTAAATATTGTAAATTAACATATAATTGATAGTATTATATATAAATCTATTGGGAATAATTTTGTTGATTATCTACAACAAATATAAGATATTTGCGTTTTACTGTAACTATCAATAATATTGTGTTTGTTTTTACAATTTTCCATGAATATATTTAAATAAAAAGAATACTTCATTAAATACATATAGAAATTAAACGTAAACAAATCAATTGTAATAAAAAACAGAACATTATTGTATATATTTTAATAGTTTTGTTTTTTATACTCATGTTTTTTACTTATGCTATGCATATATTACGTGTTAAAAAATGCTTTATTTTGAACGCAGGTAGAATTTAGATGGGCTGCAGCACATATTTTATTTTTTTATTTTATAGAAATTTTTATATCAAATTATCATTCTTTAAAAATTATTTTTTAAAAGTATCGTAATACATACAACGATTACAACTGATCTCTCTTTTGAAATCTTATTCTATACTATACTAATATTGTTCAAGATTTAAAGTAATCCCTCCGTACTGTATTTCATAATTCGCACATTACATTGTCCTAATCAGATACACCAACAAATTTCCTACTGTATATTGCCATGATTTTTACTTGGTGTATTGTGATATATTTCTGATATTTGTATCATTCGATACATGCTAGATCTGCAGTTCAAGATGAATCTTGTAAATAAGCATTTATATACTCCCAGTTCATCTTAACACAGCGCTGTTACATAGCATGTTAGCATGCAATATATTGTGATTTATATAAGATTGTTATTAGCTTGAATTTTATGTTATGTATCGTGAATATTTTTTTACATAAATATATTAGGATTGTGATTAATATATTTGGTTTTTGGATGCACCTTGCTTGGTCTCTAAGGCTTTACTTTAAAATCGAGAAAGTACGCATGTCAAATACAACGAGCATTTAAATTTACTCAACATTTTATAAAATATATAACAATGCAGAATAATTGTTCGTTATTTAATAATAATTCCTTTGCTTTTGATCATTTGATATACATAAATACGTATGGATATCATTTTGCTTTTTACCCATTGCTGGGTAACCTATCTGCTTCATTCAGATTAGGTTAGTGACGATATGTTTATGCCGTATGAAGTGTTTACCAGACATCATCGCACATGCACTTAAAGCTGTCATTATTAATTAATTATATAATATTTTTCACTGTTCTGGACTTTGTGAGATTGTAGTTAAAATTACCTTTCACTATCAAATTGAATATTGTTACATTGACACAAATGTATTCAAAAACAAGGGGACCATAATGAAAAATAATATAGTTTTTATTGATGGTACATTGTTATATATTTTTCTAATCAAATTGTAAAATCGAAACCGTATATGTATTAAATTAAAGAAAAAGTGTGAGAAGAACAAAACAATAGCGTGAAAACAAGTGAATGTATATTAAGTGTTCTGTTTACTTTCCGCAACTTTTACGATTTTAAAGTCTTACTTATGTTTACGTTTCTAGTTTTGCCACTAGTCAGCATATGATAGGATCGGCTCGGATTGGGTATGTGTGCATCTGACTTCATCATTCATTTGTTTTCAGTTCGGTACACATTTTATTCTTTTCGCACTAAAAACTTCTTTATTTTTATCACAAAACAGATGCATACCGTACAAATTGTTTTATTTAGAAAAATATTGATATATTTTTTTAAAATTTGCAGCTTTACCACAAGTTGCGTTTAGACGGTCCACTTCCAGACAGTCATTTTATGACAGTGAAAATAACAATTCAAGAAAGAATTCGTATTTTTTAAAACCAGAAACCGACATAAAAACTATTAGTTTTGTACGAGGAAACAATTATAGTTCTCATAGACAAATGCATTTAGTATCTTCTAAAATATTTGTGTATAAATAAATTGATCATTATTGTTTTATTATAATTTATTTGTTTTGATTAAAGGTTAGTATTATAATTCGTTTGCTTTTATAATTTATAATTATTTTGTAGTGCATTTCAGTGTATCATTGTATAGCAAATAAACGCATGTATATTGTACGCATGTTACTAATTTTTTTTTACTCACGGTGCTTTCATTTATGAAGCTTGTTAACTAATTACTAGATAAAGACTATCACGCACTTCGCATTTTTATCTCTCGAGTTACAATCAAGAATATTGATGGTATTTTATCTAGTAATATAGCAACATAAGGGTGAGTCGGAACCCATTCATTTTTAAAATGAAATTACATAGTCATAGACAAAACAAAATAGATTTTTTTTACTAATAGAAATTTACAGGAATATTATGGTACAAAATATTTTAACGCAGTAAGCTCCAAAAAAATTCGGCCGAACTCAATTAGAACAAAAATTTCAAGGTAATTAATAAACTGTTGCCAGAATAGTTATCTGTTTAACTAGGCACTAAAATATATTTACAGCAGAGGCTACCGTTTCATTGCCGAGGCAATGAATGCTATCGAAGCTGTAAATCTGTGTTTATTGCCGTGTTGAACACATTGGCTCGTACCACGAGCATGGTTTTAACTAAAACGCTGTTTTAAGAAATGTCAAATTTCATTTTTTAATATTAATAATAAATAATATCAAATTTATCTAAATATGATTTTAAAGCAGAACATGGTTTATATTCAAACAAATATTTATTAAAAAATCGTTCTTTAAAAATAAGGGCGAAATTAAATATTGAAATTTGAATTTGACATTTCTTAAAACAACGTGTTAGTTAAAACCGTGCTCATGGTACGAGCCATTATTTTTTGCCGATTTTGGAATTAATGTTAATTTAGAGATTATTTTTAATACCTATTTTAAAAGGTATCGTCATCAAATTATGTTGCTATGCGTTTATTAAAGGGTTGCTATGTAATAGGCAGTAACAATACTCTTACTGCCTGGGCAGTAATAGTGATATTTTACAGACTGTTTGCTGCCAAAAAAATAGCACTTTTAACATCAATCGACAAAAAAATCTTTTTCTTCATATTCCACTACGAAAAATTGAATTTTTGTCTGTAAAAGACGTATCAAATTTTATTGCGAATAAATATGGCATCTAGCTGGCACGGTGACAGTAATTGTGTTCTAATCTGGTCAAATCAGAAACTTCATTACATATTTTTTAAAACATATTCCCGATTTTTCTATATATACTATACAGAATGTGCACAAAAATAATGTTGTTTAAAATTAAATTTTACATTAAAAGTGTTTAAATTCTGTAAGCACATCTACAGCACGAAATATTCCAGACATAAAATGTTACAATTTTTCTAAGACTCAGACGGCCATAGAAATAAAACAAAATATCAATGTAACAGTTTAATTTTCACTATTGTATAATTTTATAATTTTTTTTTTTGCACTGTATACATCATTTCTATAACATTATCATAAACGTTCAGTTAAATTTTCTTTCGAAATAAATTTAATTATATCAAGTTCGCATACAGTTCCCAGGGTCTTATGACATTAAATTCATTGCTGTCAAAAAATTGCATTGCATTTGTTCATTTTTTTTAATTTACATTGGAAGTTAAATTTAATCAGGTGAATTTGGCTTATGAAACCGAGCGTTAAACCAAAATATGACATATAATTATATGAAAATAATATCTGCAACAATTATACGCAGTGATACCATCACATTGATATTGTGTTTTATGTTCTATGACCATCTGATTCTTGACGAAATTGTAACATTTCTGAAATATCTCGTGCTGCAGACGTGCAGTTACATTGAATTTAAACTTTTTTTATGTAAAATATAATTTTAAACATTTTTTTATTCTTGTCGTTTTGCTCTAAGTTACAGGAGAACCAATTTCTGCACTTATTTAAAATCCCATGTTAAACTCCTATGTTCCGGTTTTCGGTGCACACTCTGCATAGAAATTTTTGCGACAAACACGTGTAAACTTGCAAGAAATTTACTAATGGCGAGAAACTGTGCATATCTTTCGAAATGTGGCCCTTAAATAATAAATAAATACATTCTCAATGTAATTTCATTTTAAAACTTTTAGATTCCCACCATAGACTCTGTATGTAATTACTTTATAGGGTCAAAATTTTCGTTCGATCCAAGCATTGATGACACCAGTTCTCTACTCGATTGCCAACACGGAGGCTCTAAGCGTTCTCTAGCCGATACTAGTGTAACATCTACAGCGGATTTATCTGTATTTTCAACAATAACCCGCTCCCAGGCTCATGAGAACAGTCTCGACACGCACAGCAACATGTCGGATGGCTCTGCAGGAGGAGCTAGTTCCGTAGGCTCAGGTATAGGAGCTGTTAATTGCGTTCATAGAGCTTTGTCATCACATTCTACACCTAGAGCAACTCCACATGCTCCTAGTCCAGATGTATTGAGAATCTATGTACCATATTCGTCACCCTTACAAACCCCGATGGTGTCGCCCCAAAATGGAGATGTGATTAGGGCTCCACCCTGCTCGTTTCCCGATGCGAATAAGATAAGAATTAAAATTGATAATCAGGATGATTTACCTACGCCTTTGGTTGAACACGGGCAGATCAAACCGTTTGGAATTGAATCAGAAATTGATTTGAAATAATATCAGTATTGAATATTAGAATATTTCTAAAATAAGCAAGTAAATAATGGAAAATTATCAAGACAAAACTTATTTTGGTCTAAAATTTCACATACATACATGTACACATTAGTTCCATTAAAACAATTTTATACGTACATATACAGGCCTTGTTATAAAATTTAAAAAATATTTTTGACGAATTGAATAAATAGAACTAGATTTTATCTTTTTATTTTATTATTGAAAATTTCATAAAATGAAGTTGCACATTCAGCATTTGCTAAAATACCGTGATAATACATTATGTATTATATTTTCTTTTAATTCGTATGATAATGAACGTTATGTATTTATTTTTTACATTTTCTTTTCCTACAATAATTATATTCAATAATGTATGTTCAAATTTAGGATAGAAAATAAGCTTTGCTCTAATGCTGGTCTACTATTTATTTGTTTTATGCCCAATTCTATAGTTTTTAAAGTATAGACAATTTAAAAATTGTAGAATTCTATGGTATAACTAAATGAAAATTGTGTATCTTCCATTATTTTGAGCCTAATAGATCAATATTTATCTGGGCATAAAACGAAAAGAAGTGTAGTATTTTTATTTTAGAACTTCTTTTCGCAAACACACACTGTTGACAGTATTGAGTATATTTAAATGTGTTCTGTTTTTATGTCTAGATAAATTTCCCAGCAAATGCACGTACAGTAGTCGTGTAATTGGTGTAAAATATCGTAACCACTTTATTTGATATTGATCGGTAGAGTTTTAGATTCTACAATAGGTAGAGACAGCCTATTGGAACAATAAATAATAATAATAATAATAATAGTTATTTTTGCTGTATAATTTGATATTTGTACAAATATTTGGTATACTCATTTAGTGTTCACGTCCATAACGGTGCAGTTCTTGCCGTGTATTATATCTACCATTCCACGTTTACTTTTTATTTGCATTTATGTTGCTTTTTTGGTATAAATACGTATTCAAAGATATACTTTGGGTTATTTAATGGATATTTTAATACTCATGCATTAGATATTTTATTGGGAATCCGTATTGTTAACAGTATTTATTTACTAATATTTGAGCAAATGTGCCATATATGTATTATTATCAGATCACTATCTCAATAACTTTGCTTTATTATAGAGAAATCAAAAGACAGATGAACAATATTCAATGTTATAACAAATGTAAGTTGTACTTAGAATATTTTTTTCTTGGCAAGGTTTATATTTTTGAAATAGCTAATATTAGATAAAGTTTATTTAATAGAAATTGTTGATACTAATATCAACAGCAACTCCACATTAGAATCGAGCCAAATTGAGCAAAGAAACTATTTAGAATAGTATAAATATCAATATATCAAGAGAATATAATAAAGTGTATAATATAAATAAGAAACGAACGTAAAGTGTTTTATATTGTTTCATTTTCACTATTTTTACGACAATGTACAACCTGTACTTAGTTTTATAATTATCATTCAAGGTACTAGATCACGTATGAATTATTTATATATCTGTAAATAAGTATATAGCTTCCTCGTATTTTACTACACTTTACGTTCACATTTTGTTATTATCTTATTGTATGTGAGTTAGCGACTGTATAAATTGTTTTGTATACGGGAATATTTGTTCTGAGTACATATTTCTTTTGATTTAAGCAATAAGATCTGATTCAAGTCCAGATCAAAATGACTAAGGTTCTTTATATTTGGAATATAAATGTATATGAATGTCCATTTTGTATATATTTCTTTTTGTAGGTTTACTCATTGTCAATTTCTTGCTAGTTACGAAAAAATTTTAGAACTATAACTGTACGTTCTTGTTATTTGAATTGTATACAATACAATGTTCTTATTTGCGAACTGGATGGCAGAATATTGTCTGTATTTTAACCGAAACACTCCAGTGATAGATGCAATAAGAAATAGGAGTCTGTGTATATTGTTATTCTGTCAAACGGACGTTTAAATTTCTTAATAAAAACATAAATAAAATATCTGGTTTCATACCTACCTATACTTACAGTCTTCATTGTCACGTTTAGTCGTATTGGAATCACATTATACACTGAAAATAAAAGAAACACTCACTTGATAATTGTACTATAAATATAAATAACAAATCCCATAATAATTATAAACAAACTTACACCTGTTCATAATTATTTCCAATTAATGAGTAATAAGTATGATATATTTAACAACATAGAAATAGAAACAAATAGGTAAAGGAATGCGGCGGTAAGATAAAAGTGACAATATAGTTTTAAAAACATATGGTTTATTTAAAGATTGTAGTAACAGGCACAATAAAGTAACTAATGCATTCTAAAAATCGACCCTTGTTGTAAGGTGCTCCTGTTGCACTGAGAGTGGCGGCATATCACAATCAAAAGACTTTGTGCAAAATCAATAAATATTGCTAAAATATATATTCTGGTTGTATATATAATATATATATTTCACATTAAAAAAATGCACAAAATCCATACTCTAGTTTCTCCCGCATTTTAACTTGCACACCGTTCTTCAATCAGACTTTAAATTCGGTATCGAAATCAGACAAGGCATTTCTTTAAATTTAAAATCCCTGGAGAATGGAAGCATTTCAAGACCGCCGTGAATTTCGTACATGTCAAAATATTGCTTACTGTATGATAAAATAGAGAAGAGGTTTGAAATGATAATAACGGATGATTACACACACAGTCCGGTTCAGCAACTGCAGTCGGTTGGTCACTGATTGGGTATTGGTATGATATGTCCTACCGACACGGCCTTAGGTACACGGCTCACACGCTGTCCGTCGGCGTCGGTGCCGACGCCTCTGGCTCTGACGTCGCTTCTGTCTCCGCACTGCCACTACTCGCGTCTCCGGCCTCAGGAGACTCCAAACTACACCAATACACATACAACATGCTATGTTACTAACCCAAAACAATTTTTAAATATACACTATCAGTCAAGAAATACTCGCTTCAAGATGGATTTATCTTAATACAGTGAAGAGTTTTCTTCTAGACGCTAAACCGATGACAATTTATAATTTCATAAGCAAACGTAATTTTAATTATGAAAATTACGTTAGTATTTTATAACTTATTGAAGTAAATGAAAAACAGACTGTACACGGTTACAACAAAATTAGAATTGTGTTAATAAGTAAAAAACAACGATGAAAAACGTTCATGACTTCCCCATATGAGACGCCTCTGGTTGAGATAGATACAGAAACAAAATAAAGTATAAACATACTTTCCTATAACATTTTTTACTCAAAATGACTCGTTCGATATACGAGTATGATTTAATTTTGTTTCACTATACTTCATTTCACGCAAGAAAATAGTGTTGGTTTAGATAGGGATATAAATCCTGTTCTTTCATTGGTCAAAGTATAAACCTAGTTCACAAAAACGAAAAAATATCACCTGTCAGTTATCAAATAAAATCTATAGAATTTAAGTGATGTTTAACCATGTTTTGTTGTAATTTTAAATATTCAGTTCTTATACATTTTTACAAATAAAAATATTTATTATTGACAAAGTTTTGTTTCACGAATTTAAATTATTTATTTAATGCATGTAAAAACGGGCAGCTCTCAAGCGCCATCTATTATTTTCTTACGCGAAATGAAATACAATGTTAAATGGGGTACTACATCATAGTCAAATTTTATGTATCTTAGATAAGAATGCGAAAATATACGTTGTCATGAGTGTAGTGTAAGAATTTAAATAAATATTAATTAGTTCGCAAACTACAAGTGATTGAAGTCGATTAATAATTAGGATGATGTATCATGTCTTTGCAATTTGATTGGTTGCTTGATTTTACAAGCGAGACTCGCGCATCTTGTAGACCTTCCTACCGTGAATTATCAATGGACAAACACTGGTCAAACTGTTTCAATAGGCTACTTGCGTGATACTGAAAATAATTTTCATATATATATATATATATATATATATATATATATATATATATATATATATATATATATATATATATATATATATATAATATGTTAGCTTAGCTTATACTCGTACAAGATTAAAATAACAAACGAAAATATTAACCTCTAAACTATTATCCAAACGTCAAACAGATGATCTGTCATGTTTAAATTACCCGCACATGCCGTCGCTATTGGACGTACCGATGTTATTGCTTTACAGCCATTCACTGGTTCGGCGTAAATCCACGTCATACGTGGCGGTAATTTAAATAATAAAATTTCTTTAATTTTTTTCTGACCAATTAATGAAAATTTTGCCAAAAGAAAAAATATGAGTAGCAAGTTTTTATCGTCTCTTCAAAAATATTAAATAAAAATGGCACGCAAGTAGCCCATTTTCTATAATTTATTAGGAAAAAAAATCTTATTTGTTATTTATGCTTAATAATAATTTCTTCATGAATATAACAGATGTTTATATACAGAGTGTTATGTAAGTAACGTGTCGGTTCATGGTATGATAAAGAAAATTAAAAGAAGCAATTTGAAATATATTCTCAAGTAAAAGTTATGGGCCTGTAAAGTCGGCCAATTATGAACCAGTTTCTTAATAAGGAAAAATCTAAAAATCAAGTTGTTGCAAAAAACAACATTTGTTGTTTGTCATAAATGACATTGAATTTGCAATAAGTGGCGTAATATTTAGATATTTAGAAATGCCAGTTACTTTCAGTAATTAAGAATATACCAACATGCATTCGGTTTACGGAGAAGTGCGACAAAGCAGGCACCATTTATAAAAAGTGTCTTATCTATGTTCCGCTTCTGACTTCAAATATTTAAAAATGACAAGTGTTGTTGTTTTCACTCAAACTACTATGATTTTTAAACAATTCTTTATTCAAATAAATTGTTATTGGTCACTCTTAAATTGCTCATACAAGTGCAACAAGCACAATGACAAGAAATTATTGCAGAAAATAAATATTGCAACCTTGTTTATTTTTACTTACATAACAGCCTGTATAAAAAGATTTCATCGCTGTGAACATGACAAATTTGAACCCTATAGAACAAACAATTTGTCGACCACTGGGCGAGGACCAGCTACATCATACGCCAAATTCTGAACATTAAAACTTCATATCTCGCTTATTACGTAAAAATTTTAAGTCGCGTTTGCACTAACATTTTATTGTTATTATATCTAGTCCAGTCATTGGGTAGAAAAATGAGGATTTATTTCACAAAAGGTCGGGCATTTTTGATATGTTATACGAGGCCTGCATAAAAAAAAATGGCCTACATCATATTTATTTACAAGGTAACTATACATTTATTAGTGATAAAAACGCATGTAATTTAAGCAATAAATTAATTCTAATAACAACAATAAGTATAGGAATAATATTTGCATACAATGTAAACAATTTTTTTATACATAATAATTATAATAAGTAGATGTAAGCCATTTTTTGGCACAGAGCTCGTATATTTACGGGTCCTAATAAAAGTTTTCGAACTTGGGGCCCTTCGGGAAGCGCCGCCAACTTGGAAAAATGACGCGAAAATCGGTTTTTTCGAAATATCTCTTCACCAATAAGCATTAAGGCAAAAATAGTTAGTTTTGAATTTATTGAGAATCTACAACTATCATCTAAAACTTTTTTTTCTATAACCAATAGATAGCGAGTTACAGCGCTTCAAACAGAGCAAATTTTTGAAAATTTTCTTCGTGCTACATTTGAATCATATTATATTATATTTTTCTTACTTTTTTACAATTATTTATTATTGTTTATTAATTTGGTTTTCCACGATTGCTTGATTTTTTCATATGTTAATGTAGAGATAAAAATATTAGATCCATATTTTTTATTTTGCAAATAATTTTATAGAACGGGATAAAAATGCCTAAGAATTTTGCAATGACGTCATCCCGTGACATCACAACCCCAGCAAGACAAAAATGTAGCGCGGGAAAACTAAACGTAACCCACACATAACCTGCATTTCCACGTGTGATCCACGTCAACTGGGCGGTTACTGATTCAGCACGTGTGTGCTTTTATTTGTATGTATTTTTAATTAAACGAGTATTTTTAACTACAATTTTCTTGTTACACGTGTATATAACCTCTGAATGTCAACAAAACTAATTCGCGTTAAAAGCCAGGCATGCGCACAAACACCATCAAATGAAATAACTTCGTTGTGTGACCTCGTTAGGGTTGTGGCGTCATTTGGCGATCGTTTTGAACATATGTATTTTTCAATTTAAAAATTCGTTTATAAATACTATATAATTTATCATTTATTTTATATTAATATACTTTATAATAAAATTTACAATATTACACTCTATTTGTTACAACACGATTTTAGTGTCAACTTGAAAATATTTCAAACAATTCAGAAGTTATGAGCCCCCAAAAATGCATGTTTAGTTTAGTATCGGCCAAAAATGTTACGTTAAAAATAATTCAATAACACGATTTCGATAGTGTTTATTTTTGCAAAAATGTACTTTAGAGGGTTAGTTTGTATATTTCCGGTATAAAAGTGGTTAATTTCCAGTTAAAAACTCCTCAAACCCGGGTTCAAAAATTATACATTTTTGGCTAAAAATGTAGAAGCCAAAAGAACATCTCTATAAAATTTGGCGTCGATAGGTAAAACGGTGTAGATTTGCCTAGCGGTTGTTCTTTTACTTATAATATTGCTCGGAGTGTGAAACTATAATTTGTAATAAATTATAAATAGCTTTGTAGTAACTACCTATTTTCAAAAATTAATTATACAAATTTACTGTAATGTTGGTCTATAATCGGAACAATAAACAAATTTTCCTAGCGGTTATCCTTTCACTTTTATAAGATGTCCCAAATTAATTGGGTTATCAGTGTGATCTCCGAAACTATAAGAGCTATGAGGTCGGTTAAATGGACAATGTTGTACAGTTTTGAGTGCTCATTCGGATTCAGTTGAGAAAAATTTAAAATTCCGAACAGTTTGATAGTTATTCAAAAAAAACTGAAAATTGCGATTTTAGTAAATGTCATATAACTCTGTAATTATAAAAGATATAAAAAAAATATTTCATATAAATGTTTCCTGATTTGATGAGACAAACTTAAAAGTAATAGCAGAATAAAATTCAAGATGGCGGTTTCTTATTTTAAATGGGCGCCATATTGGAGTTTTACTTTAAAAAATATTTATTTTTTTCTCTTAACAATGGTGTAAGGGTTATTATGTTTTAGTTTTGTTTGAACCCTTAAAATCTTAAATGTTTCGTTATTTTTCATTAATTTTTTTTTATTTTTGTCAAAAATTTAAGTAATTTTTCAAAATAGGATTTTATTTTTCTTAAGTAACTTATTCCATACCTATCCAGCTCATAATTTAGTTTCGATTACATATTTTTATTTAACGAATGAGTATCTCAACCAGGTATATGATATAAAAAACTTATTATATAAAACAAAATTTTTATTGACCATAAAATTGTTAGTCACAATAACATAATGTACTTAATTAGAATAACTAATATGACATGTAAATATTACAGATACTTTCAAAAAAATAAGATATTTCATGAAAAAAAAAATGATTTTAGGAGTAAAACACAAACACAATAACCCTTACACCATAGGAAAGAGAAAAAAATAAGTATTTTTAAAAGTAAAAATCCAATATAGCACCCATTTAAAATAAGAAAGTTGCTATTCATATATTAGAAACCGCCATCTTGAATTTTATTCTGACATCACTAAGTTTGTCTCATCAAATTATGAAACTTTTATATGAAACATTTTTTTTATATCTTTTATAGTCCAGTCATTTGGTTCTCAGAAAGGGGTTTGCTTGGAAAGTATAGCGGAAGTTTTGAAAACTGGCAGTCTTATGGATTTTGAGGTGCTCTAATCGATTTTCCATTTTGCGACCTTGTACCGGTATGGTATATGGTGCCATTTTGGGTAAGATGGCACCAAAAACCGGTTTATCGCAAATATCTTAACCCGTTGATTTTTCGAGAAACATAGTTATGTATAAAATTATTCTACAGAAATTTATAATAATTCGTGTTTTATTAATTTTTTGTCGGACGAATAGATTCGGCGTGCGAGCGCCGCAAATTCAAGCGCAACATGAGCTTTGATAGAAAACATTCGACCACTAGTTACACAGAATGATTCACAAAGAGTGTCCCAAAACAAAACCATATATTGAGGGAATCATTTAGAGTAAAAAATGTTATACGAAGGTATGTCCGCAAACTTTTTTTTTACAGAGTTACAGTCTTTTATAAGTACAGCTTATCAGACATATTTCTAATAACAACTCTGGTTGCAATAAAATTTTGGAACTTGGTAAGAAAATACTTCTTATTTAGATGCATATTTATTCTTTCTTTTGTTTATATATCGGAAAAATAACGATAAAAAACATTCAAGGTTTCCCCATATGCGATGCCTCTGGTTGAGATATATAGTTTTATTTTGGCACACTCCTTATCAATCAGCCTGTATATCGCGTAGTCGAATGTTTTCTACCAAAGCACGTGTTGCCGTTG
Organism: Harpalus rubripes; assembly: GCA_963082715.1. NCBI lineage: Eukaryota > Metazoa > Arthropoda > Insecta > Coleoptera > Carabidae > Harpalus > Harpalus rubripes. Next base: position 39,967,837 of record OY720452.1, on the reverse strand, counting down.
AATTCGTGGCGCTCGTACGCATAAACTATTCACCTCGCAAAAAAAGTAAGACATAAATTATTGGAAATTTTTTGTAGAACAATTTTGTACTATTTCTCTCCAAAAATCAATCGGTAAGGAGATATTTTCAAAAAACTTGTTTTTGGTGCCATTTTATGAAAAATGGCGCCATTTCCCATATCGGTACAAGGTCGCAAAGTGGAAATTCGGTTAGAGCACCTCCAAATCTAGAAGACTACGAATTTTCAAAACTTCCGCTAATCTTTTCAACTAAAACTACCAAATTACTGAACTATTATAATTACAGAGTTATTTGACATTTTCTAAAATCGCGATTTTCAGTTTTTTTTTTTAAATAACTTTCAAACTGTTCGGAATTTTAAATTTTTCTCAGCGGAATCTGAATGAGCACTCAAAACTGTATAACACTGCCCATTTAACCGACCTCGTAGCTCTTATAGTTTCAGAGATCCCAATGTTAACCCAATTAATTTAGGTCATTTATTTCTAAAAAAATTGTTAATAAATAAAAATTTGGCAAACCCACATTATCTGTTCATGACAGCCCTAGCTAGCCTGGCACCCGGGGCGGGTCACCCCTACCGTCCCCCCTAGCCCAAAAATATCCGGAGGTCGGAGCATGGGAACCTCCCGCAAATTGGAAAAAATTGCGGCATATTTAGGGTTTTGGCCATTTGCTCATAACAGTTATGAAAGAATAGGTTTTACTATTTATAACAGTTTACAGTCGCTGAAGAAAAAAATTACCAATGATTAAAAAAAAATTGTGAACGTTTTTCTGAATTTTTTATTTTTTCATCCACCACTCTTATCCTGTTAAAGATACAATAACGCGGTTTGAAAATTTGAATTCAGCATGAAATTCTCTTTTATATCATGTATTACATGATCTTAGCCGATGAACGATTTGCTAATTACTAACAACTTAAACTCACATGAAATCCCTCTAAAATTTTAAACGTCTGCAAATCGGCTTGTTTCTCTATTACGCATTAACCACTTCGACGCGTATTAAATACTTATTATTGTTTATTTTACCCGTGTAGAAATTTTGAATAAAAATTGAGAAATAAGCCGATTTGCAATGTTTAAAATTTTAGAGGGATTACAAATGACTTTAAATTGTTAGTAATTCAATTCAAACAAGCACGCACGTACACACACACACATACACACACACACACTCACACACGCACACGCACGCACGCACGCATGCACACACGCACTCACACACACGCATCGTGAAAATAGTAAAAACGTGTGTAAGGACCGTAATTCGTGCTTATTTACTGAAAACTCACCATCTAATTTTTAGAGCGATAACAATCCCTCCCTTACTTTCGGTATGACGAGAGGTAAAAAGGTAGTTACTTGGATTAGTATGGAATGCCGTTTTAACATTTATTTCCACATTTTAAAATAGTCGCACAAATTAATGTATCGTAAAAATAAACTCTCATTAAAAAGAAAGATTTAAACTGATTGTTGAATTAAAATATTTGTTGATAATATGATTACAAATTTTTCAAACAAACATTTTAAATCAACAGACAACACAAAACTATCTTTTTAATATTAGTTTAATTTTATGTTTGTTCAATTTATATGATTGTTGATATTTTCTAAACAAACGTAAAAATTCAAGTATCGTAGAAATGAAGTAACATTTATAGGAATGAATTAAATTGACCCTTTATTTTCATGACACATGAATTAAAACGATTGTTTATTTCTGTGATACTTGAATTAAATTGTTTGCTTAATTCTACGATACATGATTTAATATGATTGTTCATAATTTTAAAACAATCAATTTAAAAGGCAGTGTCATATAAATTCATGTATAGTAAAAATAAACTCTTATTAAAATGAAAGATATAAATTGATTGTTGTATTAAAATGTTTGTTGATAATATAATTACAAAATTTTCTAACAAACATTTGAAATCATCAGTCAATACAAAACTATCTTTTCAATAATTCTTTCATTCTATAATAGTTCAATTTATGTGATTATTCATGTTTTCCAAACAATTGTAAAAATTCAAGTATCGTAGAAATGAAGTAACATTTATACGAATGAATTAATTGACCCTTTATTTTCATGACACGGCCACTTCTTTATCACTATATTTCGTAGAGAATGGAATCAAATTTCTATAATCTGTAAAATGAGTTTTATAAAGCAAGCTTTTGTTTACACTAGTATAAATTGATAATCGACAATTTACAGAATTAACATCCATTGCCTAGTGCTTAATACATATATTTATCAATTTAATTCATGTATCACAGAAACAAACAATCGTTTTAATTCATGTGTCATGAAAATAAAGGGTCAATTTAATTCATTCCTATAAATGTTACTTCATTTCTACGATACTTGAATTTTTACGTTTGTTTAGAAAATATCAACAATCATATAAATTGAACAAACATAAAATTAAACTAATAAAAAGAAATTTTGTGTTGACTGTTGATTTAAAATGTTTGTTTGAAAAATTTGTAATTATATTATCAACAAACATTTTAATTCAACAATCAGTTTAAATCTTTCTAAATGGCGGGACGTGTTTTGACCACACCAGATTTTTTAGTTTAATTCTTCTGTCAGTGCATGCGTATAGGGCGCGAGCAGACACGTGACTCGAGAAACCTTGATGAGCTTAAAATCAGGTACTTGTGTGCGCATGTCGTTTTGACAAGAACGATATCACTCTGACAAGACTATTGTTTGAACTTATTTCGATTTTGAACTGCTAAAATGTTATCGCACAATTTTCAGGCAGTAAAACACATGAAATTAAAAATAATCACTTCTTAACAGTTCGAAATTAAAATAAGGCAAAAAACATTGGTCTTGTTAAAGTCACATTGTTCTCGTCAAAATGGCGCACACATAAATCAGCTGATTCCAAGCACATCAAGGTCGCTCGAGTCACGTGTCTGTTCGCGCCCTATATCATTGGAAATGAGTTCTGAATATGTTCTGAAACCGATATAGATCTTCCTTCTTATGTAGAGGAATTAAATATGAGTCAATAATTCATAAATTGATATTAAAGAAATTATTATTGATATATTTTCGTTTAGGTAACTGAGTTACGCAAAGATTTTTACAAAACTCAATTCATATTAATTATGTAAAAAGTGACGTTTCATAACGCCAGATAGTTGGGATAGTTAGAACTTTTTAAAACGGAATTAGATAAAAATAAAAAATTGCATGAAAACGTTCCCAATTTAAAAAAAATCTTCCATAATTTACTTCTTTCGATGCCACGGCGAATGAACTCTGTTATAAATAGTAAAACCTATTAGACTAATTAAATACGTAATATTATTTGTTTTTTGAGTAATTTAAATTTCTTTTATAACTGTTATTGTACACAATGAGAGGGGTCCATATAGAGAGATCAGTAAGAAGACCATTCCTCCATAGAGCAGGGTCCATTCAACTGTATACGGGTTGTTCCATTTAAGTGTGCAATTGGACACATTGTTCTGTCTAATATTTATTAATTTTAATATTATTGTAGTTACACCATTGTTTGATTTGTTTATTTTTCAACTGTTTTCTATCCATAGCACTCTTGTTTCAGCCAGATATAAATAAAATACGTATAAATTTAACATGCATTTTTCTCAGTTATTTTGGTATATTAGTATATGTGTTTATATCGTCGAATTCAGAAAAAAATACTCTATCGAATAACCTTAAAAAAAATATTCCCATTTAAAATAAGAAAGTTGTGTCCTGTATTTTGAGAACCACTGGTCGAAAAAACAATTTTTTTTTTGCTCATTGTAATAGTCTTGTAAAATGGTGGTTCTTTGCTAATTTAATCAACCTCGTAGTTCTTCTAGTTCTTGAGATAGCAATGGTGGCATACTTAAATGGAACATCCTATATATCTATCCGTCATTATACTAGCAATAAACCTATTTATAATAATTTCCATTATTATTATTCCAACCCTTATCCTTCTATAAGCAGAAGCTCAACAGTAAGAAAATTTACTATTATTATTATTTATCATTTGGCAGTTACTAAATAGTACTTCGTCTGGCAAGAACCCACTTTAAATATTATTTGCAATTCGCTCTTTGAAAAGCGGGTTATATTATGAGCAAATGGTCAAAAACCTAAATATGTTGCCAGTTTTCCCAATTGGCAGAAGGTGACCATGCTCCGATTTCCGGAAACCTTTGATATGTTACTTAGCGCATTTTTCTGGGCAGAATTCCGTAAAAAGCTTTTGTTGTAATTATTTTGAGGAAAAATCATAAATTTCCTGGACTATAAAACCTCTTTAGAATGAAAAAAATGTTAAACAATAATTAATATTTACGTAAATAATAATAAATAATAATACATAATTTGTAAAAAAAAATATATAAAATATGATTCTTATGAAGCAATAAGGAAATTTTCAAAAAATTGCTATTTGAAGCGCTGTAACTTGCTATCTATTGGTTATAGAAAAAAATGTTTTAGGTGAAAGTTGTAGGGAATTTTATTCGCAACAAAGCCAAAACTATTTTTGTCCTAATGTTTATTAGTAAAGACATAATATTTTGAAAAAACCGATTTTTTTCCAAGTTGGCGGCACTTCCTGAAGGGCCCCAAGATCGAAAACTTGTATTTTTTATTAGGACCCCTAAATATAGAACATATACAAAAATGTACAATACTCGACCTTTTGCAGGGTAAATCTACCCAATGACTGAACTAATTCGTCCATAAATAAACATGTACTGATAATAAAAAGTTGCAGTTATAATATTAACAACTTCCTGATAGTGTATATTTACAACTAACTACACCGAAACTATAAATAAAAGTTAAAACTCATGGAAAATAAATATATAATGATTTACTTGTATAAAATAAAATCACTTTACATACACAGGCTCAACAGCTGCTTCGTCCTTCTCCTTGTCTTCCTTCTTGTCAGCGACAGCGACTGGCTCTGCGGGGTGATTGTCTTTTACAGGTTCCTGGACACTAGAACTTGGAGTCTCCTGGTCGCCCGACGACTGAACATCTTGTGGATTGGCAGCTGTGAGAGTGGCAGATTCAGGATTTTCCGAGGAGTCAAACTTTACGGTGAAGTTACCGAAGTCTGCCCAGCCGTCCTCCTGAGAACTTGGATTACCGGCGTCTAGACTCGACCACGGATCTTTGGGTTCAAGGAGGGTGATCGTACTGCGGTTTGCTTCTAAACTTGACCATGCTGAAAAACATAAAAAATGTAAATAATTCCTATAATACCTTTACAGAATACGAATTTGGCCGGAGAATAAACCTTTCTCTGTTTCGGAAATAGAATGTCACATTCTAGCACGCATATTGATGTTAGAAGGAGCTTCATTCTTAAACGTTTTTTGGTAATATTTTGTTATTTGAGATTGGCATGAATGCAATAAATACACAAAATATATCTAGGCAATGAAAAGAATAAAAAGCACAAATCACTGCCACCAACATAATAACTCTACCAAAAATATTCCTTAATAGAAATTGTCAAATATTTTTATAAAAAAATATATAAATGATAGCCTCAATAGAGAAAATAGTATAAAACACATATTACAGAAGGCAATTCAAGCACTCGTTCGTTCGCCCACTCACCGCTGCGCGCTTGTCAGCGAATTGTAGCTCATGCTAGAATAAGTTGCTTTCTGTAACTGATGTTTTAATATACCATTTAAAAAAATAAGAAAAACAAGTATTAGTATTAAAAAAACGTATATATTAATGAATTTAAAATTATTTCTAAGTCAATCCTTATTCCTTTTAGAGAAAATAAAATTATTTGACATAACATAATCATTCTCAGAAATGCCAATATATGGTACGAAAATCAATTACAATACACGTTTCTTAATATCAGTACATCCGTTTCATCTTTTTTTTTAAATAAATAACTCGTCAAATTATATTTCAATTTATAAGGTTTTTTTCAAGTTGATGACGTGCGTCCTCTGCCTAATCATTTTTAGTATATTATATATAGTGATGTGAGTTGGTGGTCAGTCACAGTCATTTACAAAATGACCGCCAGGTCATTTTAGTTCATCACCATGACAGTCAATATTCCGTCACTTTAAAAATGACGCGTTTGTCATTTTGAAAATGACGGTCAGGAACATGCACGAATTTGATTGTTTTTTCTTATTTATTCGAAGAATATACTTCTAAGCTTGAACATTTTTTATCTTAAATGTTTAGTAGTGAAAATACGCATTCAAATACCTATTTGCTTAACAAAATACTAATAGTAGTACTGTTAAGCGGTGCTGTCAAGTTGGGTTAGTTTATTTGTATTATAGTCCGTTCGCAGAAACGAGAGGATGTGGAACTAATTCTTGAACAGAAACATGTCAATCTATTGGTTCGGCTCCAAAATTATCCTCTTTTGGCCAATAGAGTGACTTATCTCTGGTCAAGAGTTAGTTCCACATTCTCTCGTTTCGGCGAACGGGATATGGTATTATTTACTTGACGATAAATTACAAATAAAAATAATCTTAACATGACAGATAAATCGGTAAACATTTCGTAATATTTTTGTTAAATTCCATGGATATCACTATTTTCAGATGAAGAATGTTATGCTCTACAAATTTTATTTTTAGCTTTTTATCGTAAAATAATTAGAGAAGCAGGAAATTACGAAAGTATAATTTTTCATGTTAAAGTCCTATGTTCTGCTGTGCCGGACACCACGCGCTGTATGTGCAATTGTTCATTTTTATTAGAATGACTTCTACGAGTATTGCGTTTACTTTGTTTCCATTATTTTCAAACAAATATATATTTTATTAGAAATTTAAATATTTATTTAATAAACTAATAAATAATTAAAATGACCCAATATGACTGAAAATAACTATTAAATGACTGTTACGTAATATTAATTTAAAATGACTGTAATTTTACATCACTAATTATATATCATATTCCAGGGCGCGATCAGATACGTAATTCGAGTGGCCATGAAATACTTCATATCAGCTGCGATGAGGAAATTTGTCAGTTTAAACAAGAACAATGTTTTAAACTATTTATTGTTACATTTCTTCATTTAAAAAAAATCTCTTTAATCCATTCTTACTCACTAATTGTGGAATAGTCTGGTAACCATAGTATTTTAAACAATAATTTTATATGCTATTCACAGAAAATGAAAATTGTATAAACTTTTGTTCTGTGTATTACAAAACGAAAATTTCGAAGTAGCCATGCTCTAAAAACAGTAAAGAAGTAAAATAACAAAATAAAAACATGAACTGACAAGCGCACTTACCGCAGCTGATTTTAAGTATTTATTATTAGCTCGAATCACGTTTATTTCTGCTAGCGCGAATTGGTCAAATAAATATTGTTCTTACGATTTTCTCCTGTGGGATTATCTTCATCATCACTACTGCTATCTCGAGGATCCCAACCCTCTCCTTTTCTTGCAGAATCCTCTTCAAATATAATATCATCCCCCCGTTCTTCTATTGAATTCGTGTATTCCTCAACTACTTTTCTAAACTTTTCAGCTTGGCGACTCCACTCGACTTCGAATGGTGTCATATTTGCTCTTCGTCCCAATGGAGCACTATAAACAAACTATTAATAACTAATTCCTCCACAATAAAATTATATAAAACTTACTGTAATGGATCATCGGGATCGTTAAACTCATCATCGTGGAAGCCGTAGTTCTCTATGATATCTGGAGCCTGAAAATTATTAAACAACTACTAATGTGTATTCATTATAACGTATTTTATTAAGACAAAACTAATTGTGGTACAAAAATTAAATATCGCATATCGAAATTAGAAAAATTCATGTACAATTTGAGAGATTAATACTCAACGCTAACATTGCGCATTAAATATATTATTGTGAACTTTAAGCCGTCACACACACGTAGAATAATTATTTGAGATCCAATCTAAATGTTTACATCGTAGAAATGGGCTTTAGGATCCAGGAGAAATTTATTTAAACGAAGAAAGAATTGTGAAGCGTTGAGTATTAATCTCTCAAATTGTGAGAGTGTACTCGTTACGATTTGTAAAAAGGCTTGTGAAAGATTCATAGACTTCAACGGGAACTCTTGGCTCAATTGGTAGAGGGCGCGACTAGCGATTGGGAGGCTCTGGGTTCGAATCCCAGCGAGGTCATGAATTTTTCACAATTCTTTCTTCGTTTAAATAAATTTCTCATGGATCCTAAAGCCCATTCTACGGTGTAAACATTTAAGTTGGATCTCAAATAATTATTCCATGAAAAAATAAATTTTATTTTATTTGAAAATTTTGTTTCTTTTTAAATAATGTTTTTCTCAAAGTTTTATCGTCTTCACCTACGTTTTTGCATAAAATAAAAATATAGACTTGACAAAACAATAAAAAAATTTGATTTGAATGTCAACGCCACTGGATAAACATTAGTATAGAGAGCAGTATAATAGATAATTACATGTCTGTAACTATACGACATAGAAAGTAATGCCACTATTTACGTGTATCTGTCACACCACATAAATTAATAGACATACGTCAAATAATATTTCTCTTTCTAATACAAAATGTTGCTAAGCAAGTGTTACATAAAGTATTGTGTATTCTTTCTTCGAACACATGGCCTTAAATCATCTTTTGTGAATAATGGTACAGAGTGATCAAAAATAACTGATTCAGTTGGCAATACGATTCTGGGGATCTTTTTATTCCACACAACAGGTAATAAATTTCAGTATCAGTTTTACCAATTTCAAGTATACTATTATTCACGAAAAATGGCTATTCAAGGTCATTTGTTCGAAAAAAGAATTCACATCACTTTATAGCAGTAGCTTAGCAACATTTTGTATTAGAAAGAGAAATATTATTTGGCCTATGTCTATTTAATTTATGTGATGTGATAGATATACGTAAATAGTGGCATTACTTTCCAACACACTATAAATAATAATGACGTATGTCGTAGCATTACAGATACCTAATTATCTACTACACTGCCCTCTGTGCTAATATTTACCCAATAGCGTTGACGTTTAAATCAAATTATTATTCCTTGGTTTATAAGTTTTCTGTTTTTGTATTTTGCAAAAACAAGTGAAGAACATAAATCTTTCAGAAAGGCAGGATTTAGAAAGAAACATAATTTTCAAATAAATTACTCTTACTTTTTCAGTTAAAACGTGTCCATAAATATTTCATGTTGCACGGCTATGCATAAGAAATGCAATAAAGTTATCTGCAAGTAATATTATATCAGACGGTTCACAAATGACCTTGAATAGTCATCTTTCGTGAATAAGGGTATAAATTGTTTTATTGCCAAATGAATCAGTTATTTCTGATCAGTCTGTATATCTGTAGAAGACAAAAAATTTGCATTAACCTGGAAAATAGGCACGGACAACCTGTATACAATTTTGAGCCAGTCGTCACCAACTTGCGAAAAATCCCCCAACGTTTGAAATGTTTTCGGAAAATATGAATTATTTTAAAACTTTGATAATAGTTATTTATATGAGTGTGGAATGTATCATATTAGTCACGAAAGAAAAAGTTTAGCCACGTAGCCCGCAGGGCGAGTGGTTAATTTTCTTTGGTGACTAATATACATTCCACACGAGTGTAATACAACGTTTTATCCAATATTTTATTAAAAACTTTTTAAATCATTTTTATATTTTCATTCATCGTTTGACACTGACAAGTCAATTGATGTAGTATTTTAAATTACAAAGTAGCCATTGAATGTTTTTATTAGATTATGAGTTAATGTTAGATAAATAAATTTACGTTTAGTATGTACGTTATGAAATAAAATAGTAAATAAAACTTTATTCGATGAGAATCTTTTAAATATATTTTTCTTTTTTATACTCCTGTTGACAAGACATACGATTGACAATTTGATTATAGGTTTACATCGATTTTTGATTGAAATCGGTGTCTTTGAAGAAACAAAGATTTTGTAATATTTTTGTGTTAATGTGGATAATTTGATAGCATATTTTGAAACAGAAAAACATAATAATGGTCCTTTTTACTGCTACATTGTACAAATAAGGTAATTTTTATAGCAGATGATCTTTATACATTATATACAGTGTAGTGGCATAACTAGAACTCTTGGGCCCCTATGCGAAATATTTTCTGAGTCCCTCCTCACCCTGATTAACACTATGTAAAAAACTAAAATTATCTCTTGCATAAATTAGTCGTTTTCATTATTGTAATCAAATATTCGTTGTTGTTATCAGGCATATTATTTCACTTTGACTTGCTCTATAGACGACAATCACAACTTAAAACGATCCAGTCTGATATAAAGTAGCTAAAATTTTTAGTAACTTTCCACCTTCCACGTATTCGACTGATGTCGTGGAACGACCATACCAGTGATAGAGGCCATTACAATTAATATTTTTAAAGGAATGAATTGTTTTAAGATGTAAATCCGGCAAACTATGATTAAAATAAAAACTCGTGTCGATAAAGTACATTCTATCAGCGTCAGAAATATTCCTACAGAAGAAGAATATTCTTAAAGCATAGAACACTCAGTAGTAAATGACTATCAAATAAAAAAATATAATAGATGTTATGTGTTATTGTTAGATAACAACTAAAGATAATTTTGTATGTTTATTATGGATCTTCAAAATGTTGTTATGCAAATATTAGATTGAAAATGAAAAAAAAATGATATATTAGATTACAATAGTTATCTAAAAATATATTATCCCTTATATTAAATAACATTTCTTTTATTGTCGATCATTTTAAACGATCCGTTTTTAGCCAAATGTGGCACGTAAAATTTTGAATTTATCCCCATCCCATAGATGTTCCAACCAACGCTGAAGTTGGAATGATTCGTAGGAATATTAAGATTTTTTTGACGCAAAAGACCGACCATTCAGCTACTACTAGAATAAGTAGTAAGATTTTTGACACCGATAGAACGTACCTATAGTAGCGATGAAGATAGATCAAAAAGTATTTAAAAAAGTTTTTGCTAATCACTAAAATACTCCAAATACGAAGTTTCGCTAAATATTTTAATTTGGTAATTTTTCTACGTATTTGTGAAGGTACTCTTCTTATCTAAAATATCAAGTGTGCAACACACAATCAAAACAATGGAAAATACATTAAACATTAATGACTCGATTCTAAACTACAGCAATGTAAAGCTAAATTTATTACACTGATGTAGCTTACATTGTAGTAGATAGTAGAAAAATTACAGTGCTGAATAATTGTCTATTCCAAACAAATCGATGTAATATCGCCAATGTAGTAACATGCTTCACGCAACAGCTAACTTTTAATGACAATCTGTGAGTTTGACGCGTTTGACGTCTAGAAGCAAACAGTGAATGTGCACAAGAAGAGAGATATTAATAGCTATTTGTGTATTAAGAGCGCAAAATAGAACATTGTCGATTGAGAAGTTCTTGCCGCGCGACGCAGGTGCGTGGCATTCTCTCGAAATCGACAATGTCCATTTGCGCTCGAAACACACACAATATTTTTTCTACAGTCTTCCACCATAAGAAAATAGTTATTTATGTACCTAGGACAAAAGTTTGCTCTGCTATAATATGCATTTTTTGCATAGGTGCATAAGTATTACATTTTTCTGTCTACCTTACAAATGATAGATCTAGAAAGGTAGTACACACATTTACAATAATATTAAATCGTTTTATGGAATGGCTGAAAGTACAATTTTTTTTATAATAAGCAAATATCCAATCAAATTTTTTAAAGGGTAATTCAAATCATCTCTGTCTATCTTCTTAATTAAACTATATAACAATTCATTCTTATATGGCATAGAAAAAAGATTTAAACATAAATACACAATATTGTTTCATTGTTGTGTTTAATTTCAACAGAAATAAGTGAATAATATAATAATTGCAATACAACAATAATTATTAAACATTACAATATTATATAATAACGAATGCTAAATGAAAACTTCTTTGAAACTTTATGAAACGAAATCACAAAACACATACGTCAAAAATGACAGCGAGAATAAGTAGCGTCAAAACGGCAAGTTTGGAACTACAGTTTCTGTTTGACAGATATTTTGATGTTTCCCGACCTTGTATTAATAACGTAGGCTACGTTCCACCCCACTGATTGGAAATATTTATATAGGAGTTGGCTAGCAACATTGTCATAGATCCCTAATAATAAAGTAGACTAAACAAATTATAATAGAGCTGTCAAAAATATTAATAAAATTAATTTATTTATGAGTACACAAAACTCATTGCACCCGTGCCACCTCTAGTTTATAGTTGTTTAAAATCTTTAAACCTGACACTCATCTGTAGCCGCCCGCTCTACTCTGTTCTTTCCGAGCTTAGTTATTTCAGTAAACCTACCAGTATGTATACCATTTACTCAAAAATTGGCCAATTAAAAAAAGAAAAGAAAATGAAGCGTCGTAAATACTGTGTAATGGACGTTTTGAAGGCAGTTGTGAAACCTCAGCGGAATCATATTTGCTGATAGGATTTTGCGTATATTAAAACGCGAAAACAATTCAACTTTAACTGGAAATAATTAATCAGAATTCATTGCAACAAAAATGGTCGTCCAGAAATCCCTTAGGACTATCGCTAAAGGATTATTTTGGAGTAAACGATCTATTACAGAAAAATGATGTTGGATATAAGAAAAACTTACTTGATGTAACATCGTGGCTTGAGGTTGAGGATATGGAATGTGGTAATCTTCGTTACTATCTTCACTAATCAAGTTGTTGGGATGTATACCGCCCTAAAAAATAAACATGATATAAATAAATTCTAAATAAATGTTGAATATTCTTACCAATACAACTTTTTGTGTTTTGTTAGTTTCAGCTAAGGAACCATTGACGAAGTTGTTCCACGCTTCTAAAGTGTCTTTTTCAACATTGTCCGTTACAAATTTATCAAAAGAACTATTAGTTTGACACTGTTGAACAATTTCATTTGCTATGTTAATTAAGTGGCCCATATAACCCTGTCTAATACCTTTCGGTTTTGTTCTAAAACATAAAATAATACGTATACAATAATAAGTAATAGTCATCAAAAACTCTGTTATTGTCACATAAGTAATGGTAAGTTATAGAAGGTTGTCGCAAGCCTTTTGTTAATTTTTTCTCTAATTTGCGAGCCGTTTATTCTTCTTGTTTACTTATTTTTCCAAAATGATCACATAATTTCTTAAAAGCATTTTCTTTAGATATGTTAAGGGAAATAAACGAAAACCAATAAATTACAGCCAGTTTTGCATTTTTGGTGTCTGCGTTTCTGTTTATTTGCAATGTCTTGCGAAGCAAATAATTGCGACGAGGTTCCTATCGACATTCTGTGATTAATATATCCAATGTACAAAACACAACAAACTACAAATATTAATATTCAATAAAATTTTAAATACATTTAAATAATATTTTCGTGACTAGTCAGGAAAATGAAACTTTCACGCCGCATTTTTGGCGCGAAAATAGTACTTTCACTCCAGTTTCAGGAAAAACTTATTTAATAATGTTGTAACGTCACGCTGTCTTTTTGACTTTACGTGCTTCTACCATGATGCTATATTCATATATAATATGATAAGTGGTAAATTTTTGCCGGAAAATTTTTCAGATTGTTACGAGAGCTGGTTGCCTAGCAATTTATTGAGTGGCAATGACAAAAAAATCACGAGTTGTCAAACGGGTGATTTTTGATCAAAGTCACGAGATAAATGGACCTTTTCAATTTAAAGAGATAGAAGATATGCGCCATGGGGATCTGCGATTAGTAAGAACAACTGAGATCTATGGCGTTTGTTTCTAAAAAAATTAGACCTAAAATGTGAGAATATCTCAGATAACTCTAAAAAGTCTTATCGAAATAAGTTACAAACGCTTTTATTGGAGTTAAAATGTCTAGAGATGCAAATTTTCACCGAGAATACAGGTATGTTAATGACGGCAATATTTTTGACGTTTCGTTTGACAGCCCAACTGACAGTTGTTCGCGTCATTTTCTTACTATTTGCAGCGGTAGAAAGATATAGCCGTTAAATTGAAAAGGTCCATTAGCAACAGGCTCAAGTAAAGCAATCGGAAAATTTTTCCAGAATAAAATTTAACCATGAATGATATTCGGATGACTATTTCCAAAATAAAAATCATGTAATCATTTATATATTTTTTTCTTGGCAAAAATCTTCTAATTTTTATTGTTTTGAGGTGTTATATTTAATTTTGCTTTTTCAACGTTTTAATTCGATTCCTGTGCGAATCGACTCGTTTCTAATAAAAACTGGTAACACTGAAAATATACACACTTTGACCGGTATGTAAACAATATATTTCTAAAACGTCAAATAATTTTCGCTTATCAAAACTCAATTACTTGTAAAAATACGACATCTTATTGGCGTAAAGAATGGGAATTTTTTTTTTGTGACTGTGTTTTGTCGAAATGTTCCTTGGTAACTAGGTAGAATCCTGAATTTGGATTGGTTTATATATTTATGAGTGAAATAGTAACTATACTTTCTTTGTACAGTGAGTTCAATAAAAAAACTAACTCGGAGTAGGCTATGAACAGATTCAATTCAAAAGTCAAGTTGTCAAAATTGATCATTAAATGTAATGGGGGAATTTTCGAATTTTTAATTTTTTTATATATTAAAATATTTTTTTCTATTTTGGTTCTTTAATATGTACTTTATGAAACCCATTTGGATGTCATAAAGTACTTCTTTATGACATCCAAATGAGTTTCATAAAGTACATATTAAACAACCGAAATTAAAATTCCTGGACATGAAATAACGTACATTTTTTGAAAAAATGACCAAAATAGAAAAAATAGTATAAAATACACGGTTCATAAGACATTTCAGCGCACTCGTCCCCTTAGAAAGCTCGCGGCAAGCCGCTCGTTTCTAAGAATGACGCGTGCGCTAAAATCATGTCTTATGAAACTTGTATCTTAATGTACTATTTTCTACAAATCTATTAAAAGTAGGCTTTTTAATGTTTGTTTTTAGCGTTAAAAATGTCATTTTATGACACCAGTGTTAAAAGTGACAGATCATTGTTACTTTTGACACTAGTGTTAAAAGTGAACGTCAAAAAATTATTATACAAATACAAATTTAAATTAAAAAATCTGGCGTGGCCAACACAATACCTCCCGCCATTTACACCCCGAGTTACAAAAAAGATTAAGGCCCGGTTTTATAAAGCGCAAAAATGTTCACTTAAATTTTAGTTGCCAAGTAAATTTATTTAAGCGGAGATTTGGGTTTAAAAAGCCTTTTTAAATTTACTGAACAAGTAAATCTACCAGGTAAACTAAGTGGAGAATTTCATGCTATTAAATTTAAGTAACGATTTTTATTGACGTACTTTCAAATATTTATAAAACTTGAAATATTATTATTGGATCAATTTTTAATCATTTTCTTCTTTGCATCAGCGTCATTCAAAATTATAATAGGAGATAATATTAATGTATCTAAATCGACGGTATGCAAAATAATACAGAATAACGCAATATACAGCTTTATTAAAAATATGTACAGGTGTCTCATTTTCGATGTTTTTTTAAGGTATCTCGGGTAATATTAATGATAGAGCAAAACCGTTTGCACATTACAGGGTCAACTTTTCGAGGAAAGTTTAATAGTCACCACAGGAATTTTAGATCTTCTTTTGTTTTTGAGATACAGGCAAAAACTCGTTTTTCGTACATTTTGACAATATCTCATATCTTATTTATTATGATAGTTAGAGGAAAAATGTTTTTACAAAAATTTTACCGTTTTTTAAATAGAATAAAATGGCGTAATTAGATTTTTTGAAAACTTAATAATTCTCGAGATATAACACAAACTTATGATTTTTTAAATGGCACCCTATGTTGAAAATAGTCTCGTCTTTTTGCTTATTTTATAAGCTTTTCAATGATATATAACAAGCCTACATTCTTTTGTTTCAAATATTAATAAAAGACGAATTATTAATTTATTGAGGTGAAAATATTGGAAATTATTAAAAAACAAATGAAAAAAATTATTACAAATCATCATTTGTTTATTTTGATTTAATATCTATTAATCATGTTCTCAAAATTATTCTTATCCAATTATTTTCGGGAAAGTTAAATTACTAGTTACCGACGTTACAGTTGGTTTTGACACAATCCGAAAAAGATGGTTTAATACGCTTTTGAAGTAAATAAATTGAAAAAATGAGTAAAACTGAAACAAATATTATTAGAAATATGCAAATGATGATCTGTAATAGATTTTTTCATTTGTTTCTTAATAATTTTAAATTTTTTCACCCTACTAAATTAATAATTATTTCTTATTCAAGTTTAAAACAAAAGAATGTAGACTTATTATATATCATTGAAAAGCTTATAAAATAAGCAAAAAGACGAGACTATTTTCAACATAGGTTCCCATTTAAAAAATCATAAGTTTGTGTTACATCTCGAGAATCATTAGGTTTTCAAAAAATCTAATTACGCCATTTTATTCTATTTAAAAAACGGTAAAATTTTTGTAAAAACATTTTTTCTCTAACTATCATAATAAATAAGATATGAGATATTTTCAAAATGAGCGAAAAACGAGTTTTTGCCTGTAGCTCAGAAACAAAAGAAAATCGAAATGTCCTGTGGTGACTATTGAACATTTTTGGAAAAGTTGACCCTGGAATGTGCAAACGGTTTTGCTGTATCATTAGTATTTCCCGAGATACCTTAAAAAAACATCGAAAATGAGACAGCCTATACATTAAAATGTCGAAAACTGTTGAACAACGGTACAAAATATGTAGAGAGTCTTTTAATATTAGTGAATTTCCCAACTGTATAGTTTAACTTAGCTTGTCTTCAGCTTTATCTTTCTTGGCTTTAAATTTTATATTTTCATGTAATAATTTTGTCTGTTTTTCTGTTCGAATACCAGTTTGTTGTGCTTTACCCACGCTTCGTTTTTTAATTTAGCATTTACATCATCTGTTTTCTTATTTTCTACTATACTTAAATATTTTTTTACTACATCCAAAACATCACATTTTTCCCTATAAATAATTTTTTTGCCCTGTTCCCGTCTTCTGCCCATATTTTACCCGATTTCACCTTATTTTACTTTCTGTCAAATGCACGTCAAACGATCAAAACCACGAAACAAAACCTAAGTACTGTCTTAAGAATAATCAAGCAACTCATATATTTAAAAAAAAGTCATTTTCACACAACGCAACGAAAATTATATCTCCACTTACATATTTAATGGGTAGATTTTGTTTATAAAACCCAACATGTATTTACTGAACAAGTAAATTTATTCATCACTTAGTTAAGATTCCATTAAATTTTTGTTTATAAAACAGGCCCTAAGCTAATCTTTATTTTTGAGACCCCATGAGGTCTCGTAGCCGCGTGCCGGAGTGTCAGGTCGCGAATCTGGGGAAGCGGGTTCAATCCCGACCAACGCCAAATATTTCCAATTTTAAATGACACAAAATTGACCCCTGTAGTGCACTCTCCACCATAGCAATGAGTGCCCATGAGGTGACGCCTGGTTTGCGCCCGCACGGTTCAAATATTTTATCATTACCAATATCTGTGTACAAAGCAAATTGGCACACCTAGCAATGGGTAATAAGCCGTGATATATTTATTTATTTACTTATTTTTGGAATAGTGAATTTTAGTCTAATTTTGGCAGTTTATTTCATAAAATATAGTCTAATCTAATCCAAGTATCTACATTTTTGATAATAAAATAAAGATTAAATTTTAAATACCTGGATAAAATAGAATTCACTAATTCAAAAATGAGAATTAGCTTAAACTTTTTGGCGAATCGTTAATTTTTATTAATCTGGATACATACCTACATATTTACATATGCTGGAAACTGTATTGATTTCCTTTCCTATTGTTCTATTTACATTTTTTTTTTTAAACGTCTATTATTAATTTGAAATTAGTTCTTTGACAGTGACATTTATCTGTCAGTTACATACATTTGAATAACTGCCAAGGAGTATTGTTTGTTTAAAGCGTAGGCTCCGGGATTTAAATTATAGATAATTTTATAATTTTTTTTCATATAATATGTAGAAAAAGTATTAATGCAAATCTATAGAAAATTTAATAATCTTTCATTTTTATAATAACATTAATCTCGAAGAAAAACTATTTTGAGCTTCTAGTAAAGTGACATTTCCTGTTATCCGATTTACATCAAAATGGGCTTTTTCCATTACAGAAAAAGTTCGAAATACAAAGTTTCAAAATTTTCTGAATTATAGTATTTAAGTTAGAGTGGAGGATCCACACACACATACATCATCGTGAAAATGTTAAAATTGGATTCTAGGGACCTTAAAACGTGGTCATTTAGGGGAGCGGGAGGTAAAAATAGTGTTTGTAGAAAAAATAGTGTATGATATACGTGTTAAAAGTGATTTTATTTTGTTCGAAGGTTTGGATCACTCCGCTTCGTGTCGTGTTCCAAACTTCCTTCTCCCAAAACAAAATCTCACTTTTAACACTTATATCATAAATAACTATTTTCTACAAATCTACTGACACTAGTGTTAAAAATCTGATGTGGCTATATAACCTCTCGCCAGATATTTTACCTGGTTGTACGCATAAAACAAAAAATATTTTTAAATACAAATACATATATTCATGTCTCACTACAAAATAATTCTCACATATATTTGCAAAATCTATGGGACATTTTAATATAAATTATGTACAAAACATACATTTTCTTTATATTCAATATCCTGAAATTTTCTTTTTCTACTTTCCTTTTCTTTATATTCGTTATTTTTTCGCAAATTCCTTTTATATTCTTTTTTATGTATATTCTTTTGCGTTGTTGACTTTTTCTTTATTTTCATAATCTTCATATATGATGTACAAATATTTTTGACAGTGGCATACAAATATTTTTGACAGCGACATTTATGTATCAATTACAAACATTTGAATTTCTTGCCTTGAAGTAGTTTGATCTGAGATTTTTTACATCAAATTATTTTATATGCATTTCTTTATCTCTAAATCTATAGAAGATATAATAATGAATTTATATTTATGAAATAAAGAATTTAACGTTCTTTAAAATAAGTATTTACATAAATTTTCGGTAAATAATATTTAGATGATTTTTTTCTTGTAACTACTACTTCCGGTTAATCAACCCTTCCCATTATTGTTAGATTGAGGAATCCGTAGTTAAAAATGTCTTTAGTCTTATAGTATTTGAGAAATCGTAGATCCAACATCCACACACACACACACGCACGTGCACACACACGCGCAGGAACGCGCGCGCGCGCACATACACACACACACACACACACACACACACACACACACACACACACACACACACACACATATATATATATATATATATATATATATATATATATATATATATATATATATATATATATATATATATATATATATTATATACATACAAACCATTGTTACTTTTAACACTAGTATTAAAAGCGAATTAGTTACGGAACAACAAATCAACATTTTTGACATATGTCGCGTCGTGTTCCAAACTTCTTCCTAACAAAATAAATAAATAAATAAATAAATATAAATATATCATCACGGCATATTACCCATTACTGGGTGTGCCAATCTGCTTTGTACGCAGATTTCGGTAATGATGATGACATATTTGTACCGTGTGGGCGTTTACAGGCTTCACCTCACGGGCACTCATTTCTGGCGTGGAGAGTGCACCACGGGGTCAATTTTGTGCCATTTAAAATTCGAAATATAACTATTTAAACTTAATACGTTTTTATTTTTATATTTTGTAAAATTTTAAACTATAACGGAGAAAAAAAATGATAAACTTTTGCAATATTTTGTTCCCGCCATTACGGTGTACATAACATCAACTATGTGTTAATAAGATCTCGACGTACTATGTGTCCAAAACGTGCTTCATAGAAAGAGACAGAAGCAAATCACGGCCATCTGTTTATGTTTACATTTGACACTTGACAATTTAAATTTCTGTTTATCGTATTTTCTAGGTTTTACATTTACATATTTAAAATCAAATAATTTGTTTTTTGCGATTTGAAATTGAATTTGACGTTTCAATATCAAATATAGAAGACATACGTTTATGTATTCATTCTAAACCAGCGCTCGTAGCGGACAACTACGGCGAACCAAAGATGCTGCATACGTCATCAGGCCTGTTCGTTTGTATGGTTCTAGCTGCACGAACTTGTAATTTTGTGAAAAATATGTTCGTTTGTGTGTTCTAAATTGTCTGCAATGTGTTCGTTTGTAGTCTTGCGTATTGCACTAACTTGTCAGAACTGTACTACCTCCCGAGCTAGTACACTTAGTGCAGTTTATAACGTCACAGTAATTTGACAAACAGGCTGATGTGAATTTGTAATTGGCATTATATTTTTTCCAAAAAACGAAATCTAATCTAAATATGAATCAAAATAAATGTTTTCTTGTAAGAGATGAACATGAAAAAATCCTTTTCAATGAAAACTATTATTATTTTTGCTAGTTAACCTATAATTTGCACTAACTTGTCTAATTTGTGTTCATTTGTATTTAGGAAATAAGTGTACTATTTTGTACTAAACTGCACTAATGACGAATTCTCAGTACATGTTGTACAAGTTAGTGTAATACAAACGAACAGACCTATCGTATAGGCGGTGTGCACAAAAGTAGTCAGCGCCGACAGCGGACAAAAATGACAAAATGGTTACTCATTGAAACATAGCAAGGTTATGTTTTATGTCAACATAATTTTGCAATTTCTATTTTATAAAATATTTTCAATAAATGCGAATGATAGAATGTCAAATATTATGTGATGCATTGGGGGATGTAATAATTCTCACAAAATTACCGATTGAAGTATAAAATTTTATAAATTTCCTAGATTATATGAGGAACAGATGTTTAAGAAAATAAGCTTTTCTTCTACTAACATGAAAAATTCTTTTAGGTATACATATTTTCTCATATATAATATAAACTATTATTCACGAAAGATGACTATTCAAGGTCATTTGTGAAACGTCTGATATAATATTACTTGCAGATAACTTCACTGCATTTCATATGCATAGGCGTGCAACATGAAATATTCCTATACACATTTTTAATGAAAAATAAGAGTAATTTATTTGAAAATTATGTTCCTTTGTAAATAATGCCTTTCTGAAAGGTTTATGTTCTTCACTTATGTTTTTGCAAAATACAAAAACATAAACTTAAACCAAGGAATAATAATTTGATTTAAACGTCAACGCCACTGAGTAAATATTAACACAGAGGGCAGTGTAGTAGATAATTAGGTATCTGTAATTCTACGACACACGCCATTATTATTTATAGTGTGTTAGACAGTAATGCCACTATTTACGTATATCTGTCACACCACATAAATTAAATAGACAGGTCAAATAATCTTTCTCTTTCTAATACAAAATGTTGCTAAGCTACTGCTGTAAAGTGATGTGTATTCTTTCTTCGAACAAATGACCTTGAATAGTCATCTTTCGTGAATAATAGTTTATAAACTATTATTCACGAATGTCACACCACATAAATTAAATAGACATAGGTTAAATAATCTTTCTCTTTCTAG
This sequence comes from Harpalus rubripes, assembly GCA_963082715.1. Taxonomy (NCBI): domain Eukaryota; kingdom Metazoa; phylum Arthropoda; class Insecta; order Coleoptera; family Carabidae; genus Harpalus; species Harpalus rubripes. The sequence goes on along the minus strand of OY720452.1, from coordinate 39,946,078 downwards.
TACAAAATGATGCTAAGCTACTGCTATAAAATGCTGTGTATTCTTTCTTCGAAAAAATGACCCTGAATAGTCATCTTTCGTGAATAATAGTATATATTAATATCCTTGATAATTACATGTCTGTAACTCTACGACGTACGTCACTGCTAGTTTTAGTGTGTTAAGAAAGTAATGGTACCATTTACGCATATCTGTCACACCACATAAATTAAATAGACATACATCAAATAATTTTTCTCTTTCTAATACAAAATGTTGCTAAGCTACTGCTATAAAGTGCTGTGTATTCTTTCTTCGAACAAATGACCTTGAATAGTCATCTTTCGTGAAAAATAGTATACTTAGTGCAGAGCGCATGTACAAATAGCAACATGCTAATAGATTCATTTCAATAATAGTCAGCCCAATAGGCTACTTGCGTGGTACTGAAAATCTGATATCTATCACTAAATACCTAAAGTAAAGTTGAAAAGGTATATAAAAATATAAATTTAATTTAAAAAAATTATTTGTTTTTTAATAAATTAAGAAAGAGGATTTTCTTTGACATTATTTTGAACTGGAGAAAGGGATGCATATTTAAGAATGTAACTTGTAGATGGCGAGCGATTGCGAGTTTTAATTTGATTTTGACATTAGTTTATTTTTCTATCACTGTCTCTCTTCTTTATTATTTACAATTTGCGTGGTTTCTGTTACATTTATTACGTATTTCGCTTTGTTAAGCAGGATTTTGAAGGATTTTAACTTAGCTTATACTCGTACAAGATTAGAATGACAAACTAAAATATTAACCTCCAAACTATTATTCAAACGTCAAACAGATGATCTGTCATGTTTAAATTATCCGCACATGCCGTTGCTATTGGATATACCGATGTTATTGCTTTACGGCCATTCAAGGTTCGGCGTAATTCTACGTCATACATGGCGGTAATTTAAATATTAAAATTTCATTAATTTTTTTTTTGACAATTAATGAAAATTTTGTCAAAAGAAAAAATATGAGTAACAAGTTTTTATCGTCTCTTCAAAAATATTAAATAAAAAAAATGGCACGCAAGTAGCCCATTCTGCAACTGAGTTACTAAGCAAATAGTAACTATTTCAATTACTGTTGCTATAAACATGCTCAATCATAAGTATACAGGGTGATTCATCGGTCTGTCCTCTCTTTATAACTCTTTTATTTTAAGTCAGATAGAAAAACTCTTCAAATATAATTTATGTGATATATTATTGTCTATCTACATCCATTTGCATTTATATACAGGGTGCTCCGTTTAAGCGCAACAATATGTAACTTTATATTTCTTAATGGAACACCTATATATATTTATTTTGATAGTAAATTACATTCCCTTTAAAAAAGTATTAAGTAATAAGGGGTCTAAAATTATAAATTAAGAAGTTATCTACGTTCATAAAAAATAGTAGTTCATAGTGGAAAAACCATAATTTAATACAAAATTTTGATACTTTTTTATTAATACTTATTTCAAACATTACACTAATTACAAAGAGGCTATTAAAATATAGTGACAGACTAAATAATGCAAATTTATAATAAATGCTCGAAAACTTATGCTTCAACTTCAATAAATTTTGCTATTATAAATATCATATTAACATATTAACCATTTCATCTTTTCTAAAATTTGTATTATTTATTTTCACATAAACATCAACAATGGTAAACTAAGAGTATTTTGACAACTTGATTGTTTAAATTCAAAACAATTGAACAAATTATCCATAGCTTACATTGTTAATAATACCATGATTGAAATATATCATTCAACAAATAAAGGTAAATAACTTCTTAATTTATAATTTTAGACCCCTTATTATTTAATACTTTTTTAAAGAGAATTTAATATACTATCAAAATAAATAAATAAATATAGGGTGTTCCATTAAGAAATATAAAGTTACATATTGTAGCGCTTAAACGGAGCACCCTGTATACAAATGCACATGGTACGTAGATAGACAATAATATATCATATAAATTATATTTGAAGAGTTTTTCTATCTGACTTAAAATAAAAGAGCTATAAAGAGAGGACAGACCGATGAATCAGCCTGTATATAAAGATTTCAATGGTGGTGGCGCGAACAATCGATAAGGTACATTATTTAAAACTCCTTACTGTTTTTGTTCGTTGTCATCCCAAGCTTCGAGCATCCTAGCAAGTAATCGGCACTTAATAATAAGATATGGATACATCAAATTATCACTCTTCGGGTACTCGGTATCTTGGTCTGTAGGTGTGACGTGCACTGCAAGAGCAGCTATGAGACACTGCTGCACTTGAGAGTGAAGGAAGTTGTTCCAGACGTATCTGAAGAATAGATCCAAGAGCAGTTCGACAATCCCTAACCGCATGAGTTCCCGCAGGATATCTTGGTTATCCAGGGCAATCAACGCCGCCAGCAGCTTGATGGTTTGAAGCCGAGTGTTGCCCAATGGCGGATCGAGGGTATTTATAGATGTCTTTACTGCTGCTTTCTATAGGCATTAAAGGATATATTATAGTCCTTATTATAATAAGTAATTCTTATCTTAAGCCCGTTTGACACATTTATAAGTCATAAGGGGTAGGATTCTGTAACTCATCCGTTATCAAATGGTTCCGTTATCACTATGGTTACATAGAAAATGACATTTTATTTGACAACTATGACGTAAGTATGCCAATCATCTTATAAAAAATAAGTTGCTATGGTGATAACGGTACCGTTTGATAACGGACGAGTTACAGAATCCCATCCAAGGTCAGTTTGTTTCTTTCCACTTAGTTGTATATCATTAGTAGAGTATATTATAAAACAGTACACACTTGTTTTCTAAGTAAATGCCAGTTACAAGTATAAAGCAGCTTCTTTGCCAAATTAATGTGACATTATAAATTGTACTAATGCCCAATTGCACCTACAAGACTTAAATTTTAAGCGACCCTTAAACAAAAAAATGCAAATCGTAATGGCAATGCAAATAATTCATTTGATATTTCATTTCGATGCAATATTGTCTATTGAAAAAACGTATATAATTTAAGTTAGGTTGGTGCAACCGGCCATTAGTGTACTAGCTCGGGAAGTAGTACGAGTACAGTTATGACACACTGAATGCAAACGAACATATTTTTCACTAAAACTAGTCGAAAAAAAAAAATGAATTCTATTGTAATTTATCCTTACTTTCGGCAATGAGAAAGGGAATTACCGAAAATATTTTCACTAACTACTTTCGTCCACCTATTGCTATAGAAATACCTGACTTGAATGGACAAAACAGAGGGTTTCAAATTGTGTATCCAAGTAAGAAACAACTTGAAACATTCTGTTTTGACAACTCAACTTATTCCTATGACAAGTGAATGAAAATACTCGTTTACGGTCCACTCCGTTTCGTATTGCTGAAAGTAAAAGTAAACTACATTAATTATGAACATTTTCGCAATTATTGACAACAGAGTCACTTCACTAAATATGATAGTAACATATTTTTTGCAAGATCGTTTTTTTTTAACGTTTACCGATAATGTTTTAAAGACGGTAGGTTTTATTAACAAATTACTGAAAGGTAAGTGATGTGAATCACTTATCGTTCAGTAGGCGAGAACCACTGAACTCAATATTATATTACTGGAATACGCCATGATGCGAGATTACTATAGCACAGTATACACAACATATATAGTAGCGAAACTCCTTGTCGGTACCTTTGAAGTTTTGATACCAAGCTGAGTGACCTTGAATGAAGCCGCCATGTTCCTGTTGCGCGAAGTGGCGGCAATTGAAATGGTATAATATCACATTATACTGCAACCAGTTATACAATACAAATAAAAATACGAGTATTCTACATGGTTTTAGTGTAATAACAGCATACTTTGTAACATGATGTGTTTTTACAAGTTATACACAAACTTTTGTCAGTGATTTAACGAAAATGAAACTATTTTACATACTGTATGATAGTTTTCTCAACTAAAGGAAAAATATGGAATAAAAGGAACTATTTTATGGGAATGGAATAAAAATTATTAGTAGTTTTGTCCAATATTTTAATGTTTTAAAATTATTATTTTTCTATTACATCTATCTGTTTTGAAATTTCTATTAATAAATTTTAATGTGAAGAACAATCTTACTCTGGAATATAATTTATTTAAATAATCATATGGAAACTGAACATAGATGGTGAAGTGAAAGAGACCTATTAAATCTGTACGGCCACAAGCTTGCATCCACAACAAAGATCTAATATATATATATATATATATATATATATATATATATATATATATATATATATATATATATATATATATATATATATATATATATATATATGTTCCTAAATAAATTGTCGCCATGTTGTGGTTGCGCTGATTGGCGCATGCGCGCTGTGACAGAGAATCCTGAGTTTCGCTACTGTATAATACTTTTTATACTGTGACTATAGTAACAAAACAGGCCGAGAGCGATAGCAACACGGGGGTTTTCCCTCCTTTAGGCACTGGCACATCAGCCCTACATTCTGTATAAAAAAATAAAAATAAAAAAAAATCGATTCCATTCTCGAGATATCGAGTCATAAAGAAGTGGCCGTTCTTACAGCAAAAAATCAAAAAAAGTTGCATTACACCGGATGTGATTAATCATGAGTAAAATATTTTTAATGTTTCGTATGTAAAATTTTCCGCTGAATTCAATGGTAAAATAAAAAATATATCATTCTATTTAAAATAAGAAAGTTAGGATCTACTTCCGGTTAAACCGAAAGTGCTAATGCTTTGAGAATATTTTAGTTGGGAATGTGGGAAAACCCCTTGATACCAAATTTCGTAAAATAATATTGAGTAGTTTTTAAAATAGCGAAAGCGTAAGCTCCTTCTGGGACACCTGTATTTCCTATGTACTTATTTCTGATTATTATTACATTTTAGAGTTTTTATTATTTTGGATGTGTCCACATGTAACGGTAAATAATATGAAAAATGAATTTAAAAGTGGATCTATTTCGTCGCTAAAGATATTAGTGATCTGTCAAAAATTAACGCAAAACCACTGCAAAACATTGAGTTTTAATCAGTCTGCAATTCGGCGTACCTACTATGTATTTACATGTAAAGTGAAAGTAAATTGATTTTTATGGCCCCTTTTATAATTAATTTTAAGTCTATTTTATAATTAAATTAAAAATTATTTATGCGTTGTGCATTCAAAGATTCAAAGCTGTTTTCTTATATATTAATTGTTCTAATCAATTGCATTTCATTTTATTTTATAAGTTTAGTAAAATTCTTGCTCGAGAATCCATAATTTTGACTGTAGATGGCAGCTCCACCGACTAGATCAATCGGCTTTACTACCTATCTCATATAAATTAACTAAATGACATCATCACATTAGAATGCCATTTTTAGAGAAATTTGACTTTAAGAAATAAATATCACCTGTCAGTTATCATAACGAAAAAAACATCACCTGTCAGTTATCAAATAAAATCCACAGAATTAAGTGATGTTTAACCATGTTTTGTTGTATTCAGGTCTTGTACATTTTTCCAGATAAAAATATTTGTTATTGATAAGTTTGGTTTCACGAATATAAATTATATACAGGGAATTTATTTTAACATGCAACATATGGTCGATCACTTCCATGGTTACACACTATCTCTATCAAAAAATGACAGCAATGTAATTTTTGTCCATTTTAAAATGCAACATACAAAATTTGTAGTTATGTATTATCAATATTAATTTCCAATAAATTGGCCTATATATGACTAACAAAAAATAAAATCTTTAATGTAGCACATCTTAACAAACTTTAGCTTCCAAAATTCATAATTTTAATGTAATAATTGTTCAAAAATACCATTTACACTGGGGCAATATTCTAATCGGTCGTAGAAAGAATTGGCACCATTTGTGATGTGTTCTGAAGGTATCTCCTGTGCTGCAGTACTTTTTATAATGTTGCATTTTAAAATGGACAAATATTATATTGCTGTCATTTTTTGACAGTATAGTAACCATGGAAGTGATGAATCATATGTTGCATTTTAAAATAAATTCTCTGTATGTATAGGCGATTTCGGGCGACATACCCGTTCACTTCTTCGGATTACTTACGGTTAGTTACGGTATGATATGCTTAATGGTGGCGCCAAAAATCGTTGGTTCACTTGTTGACACCGTGCTTGGTGGTTATGTATATTCTGCGACATTTAAAACTGTCAAAAATAGTGTCTGACAATTAAAATGCATTAACGGAGAAAGATAGTTTTTTCCATATTTGTCCAAAAAAGAGTCAACGAAAATAATGTCATCCTGTTTGACATAAGCCCACGACTCCGACTGTTTTGACTTTTGACATTTCAAAAAAAGACATGATAAAAAGAGATAGAAATAGTGAACAGAGAGCTGACCCGACTCGCAAACCCGTTCAGCTGTGAGCACTGATCCAAGCATACCGGGTATGTTGTTCCTAGCGCCCGAATGTGTGAACGTACCTGAACGCAACATACCGCAAGTGAACGATTGTCGCCCGAAATCGCCTTATATGTAACGCATGTAAAAATAGTCGGCTCTAAACCGCCAACTGCTATTTTCTTACGTGAAATGAAGTATACCTAGTAAAATAAATGACACTATAATCCATTCGCCGAAATGAGAGAAATTGGAACTAACCCGGGAATCGAACCAAGTCATTCTTATTGGTAGATGATGACAAATTTGAAAATTCAACTTGAAATTTATCACCGACCAATAAGAATGACTTCGTTCGGATCCCGGGTTAGTTCCAATTTCTCTTGTTTCGGCGAACGGACTAATTAAATTTATTAATCAATTTCCCCTCTAGTGCCGTAAATCGGTACGACGGAAAGCAATCGTATAAGAGCCATATTGAATAAGTGACAGCTGAGTGAGTAGTGTAGTTATTAATAATTACATATTTAAACTTATCGCCTTCATTTAAATAAGTTTTTAAACTCGATTTGTATACACAGCCACCGAAACACAGTGAACAATGTGAACTGTCATATGTCAAACCCATCGTATGGCGGCCGTCTTGTTTCAAAAATCAGCGCCTCTATCGTTAATTTCGATTGCGAATACTGTCAAAAATTGTATTAAAATTATAGTCCGTTCGCTGAAACTAGAGAATGTAGAACTAATTCTTGAACAGAGACGTCATTCTATTGGCCAAAAGAGGATAATTTTGGAGGCGAAACAGAACTACTCGTTTCTGTTCAAGAATTAGTTCCACATTCTCTCGTTTCAGCGAATGGAATATACAGGGAATTTATTTTAACATGCAACATATGGTCAATCACTTCCATGGTTACTACACACTACTGTCAAAAAATGACAGCAATGTAATATTTGTCCATTTTAAAATGCAACATATAAAAATTTGTAGGTATGTATTTTCAATACTAATTTCCAATAAATTACACTACATACTATACGCCAACCCATCAACTACTCGCCCGACATCTGGCGGTCATTTTCGTAAAGAAACCGCTGACAGATTGACAACCGATGCATGCCGAGTTGTATGAAAATGCGTTAAATTAAAAGTACAACTGCGTTAAAATGAGTGTTACCGCGAAAAGACAAAGTGAACGACAAGTCTGTTGTGTTCCCGGCTGCCCTAGCACGTAATATTGCAACCAAGAACTGAAATTTTACAGTTTTTTGAATCGTGATTCGGAAAACTGAGCGAAAATAACTTTGAATTGCACGTGTTCAGAGAGAATCGTAAGTATTATTAAATGATAGTAGTTTCTAATCAAGTTGAACGTTTTATTAGTGTATTTTATTTTGAGTTGAAAAATATAACAAAATTGTTATTAACCCCTGGTAGACACACTTTTTTAGCGTCTTTGTCTCAAACATAAACTACACTCTAGTGTCTCTCTCGTTGGTGCAAATTTGCACTAGTAGCCGCCTCGATGGCCGAGTGAGATGAGGCAGCGTGCTTCTGCAGCGCTCGAAGCGACCCTCACCGCTCGGTTCTTGGGGTCGTGGGTTCGATTTCCACCAGGGGCTTGGATGTTTGTGACTGTCCTATCACCTCATCTCCATCAACGCAACGCAAAAATGTTACAAAGATGTAAGGTAAAAACTGACTCACCCTTATCAATATCAATTGTAATACTTTATAATAAGTTAAATACAATAAATTATTATTATTATTATTATTATAATTATTATTATTATTAAATTTGCACTAGTATGCCTACCAGGGGTTAACTGAAAAAATTATATAACAATCTCGAAATAAAATAATCATATTATTTTTTTTAGAAATGATTCCAGCAAAGTATACTTCAATCTGTATTGCACATTTTGTTGGAGGAGAAAAATTCAATGACCCTCGTAATGAAAACTACAATCCAACAATTTTTTCATGAAGACCAGAAACATCGACATATGCAGATCGAAGAAAAAGATTAATGGAACAGCATGAAAGAGGGAGAGTACCTACCCGTGATGGAAACAAATAATGTTAATAATGGTAAAATGTTTATTTATTTTTCTGTCCTTTTAAATATACCGTTAATTAATCATTCATAAATTGTTTTAGATTTGGAAGAGGGTGAATTACCGTCAACGTCATCCATAGGAAAGGAAACCTGTGAAATATCTGTTCAAACTGATGATATTGCATTTGAAGAGATCCATGACGCTACGTATATAAATAATATAAATGTGTATTTACTTATTAAATTATTTAAGTAATAAAAATTACTTGGTCACATTTCATTCTACGGCAAAAAAGAAACAGTTTTTTACCTTCATATAAACTTTTCTTTCGAAAAATGCTAATGTATACCGGTCGAAACCACATTTGATTATAATAACCGACATTGCACAACGGGATTATATTAGTTTTTATCACAAAAGACACTATTTTGCATTCATAATAAAACGCGTTCAATCCGTTCTGTTTAAACCTATCAGCGCTTTGTTGTCGCGGGTGGCCGCTAGAGCGGCGCTCGCAACGCACCGACTGATGTTGGGTATGTATTTTCAATACTAATTTCCAATAAATTAGCCTACATACTATTAACAAAAAATTAAAACTTTAATGTAGCACATCTTAACAAACTTTGGCTTACAAAAATTCATAATTTTTATGTAATAAATGTTCAAAAATACCTCCATTCACACTGAGGCAATATCCTAGTCGCTCGTAGAAAGAATTGACACCATTTGTGATGTGTTCTGGAGGTATCTCCTGTGCTGCAATACTATTTATAATGTTGCATTTTAAAATGGACAAATATTACATTGCTGTCATTTTTTGACAGTAGTGTGTAACCATGGAAGTGATAAACCATGAACCATATGTTGCTTTTTAAAATAAATTCTCTGTATATAAAATCATTATTTGTGAAATGTAAAAATCAGACACATTTATTTATCAGATTATAGTTTTACGATATATTTGGATATCTTTTACATTACTTCAGTTTTTAATATACATTATGTTCATTTTTTAAATTCGCTTATTTTTCATACATTTTATTTATTTTTACTATGTTCCGTAAGTCAATCAAAAAAACCAGTATCTTAAAAATTAACCAAAAGAACGATAATGTTGAATAATGCCAATAAAAATAACACAATCAACAATATATCAAATATAAAAAATTATGTTTTCATACTTACATCTATAATAGTTGTCAGTAATACCACTAAAAATGCGATTTAGAAATTTGACATTGACGGTAGTGGGGGTAAAATACCAGAGAAACCAGGATTATTTCGTGGTTGCCGTGATCCGACATTTTACCAACTTTTTTCAGGAACCGCGTTCCAAATAGAAACCGGTAAATAATTTCAGGACTTACGGAACACAAAACCGTAAATCTGGTCGAACCGGTTGCGTTACGGAACATACTATTATTTATCGTTCCAACAGGATACTAGATCCCAATTACAGGACGATTATTTATTACAAGATATTAAACAATCGTATGGAATATTATCGACCAATAAGAATGACTTGGTTCGGACCCCGGGTTAGATCCAATTTCTCTAGTTTCGGCGAACGGACTATTTCATGTTACTATTTATTATTTTATAAATAAACAAGCATAATGCATAAGTAATGTATAAATTTAAATTTTACTTTAAGAGTGAGTATGTGTGTGACGATTTTTTCCTACACGATAACTCTTATAACAAACCTCCAAAAATTTCTATTTTCCGTATTTAAGCTTTCTGCATTCATATAAAGAGTTGATTATATTTTGGGTAATATTGGACAACCGGAAGTGAAACTTTACTTGCGGCCCATAACAGTTTTTAATGAAAAACTATATTAAAATATAATCCAAAACTTTTAAATTTTAGTATTTTAGACTTTTATGTCAAGGGTCAAGGGGAATAACATATTAGATTTTGGCTAAAATTGATACCCGGAAATGATACTTTTCGTACTCATGAATTGAAATGTGTTGTTTCGCGTCGCCTAAACAACTTCCGAAACATCAATTTCCCAGGTCTCCACCAGATAGGCGGCCGGGAAATTTTAGAAAAAACACTCTCCTATTTCTAAAGCATTTCTTAAAGAAATATATTTATAATAAAAAAGTATAATTTGTCAAACATTCTTTCGCTTAATAATAATAAAAGAAAATGGTGAAATATTGATTGAAATTTAATTTTAAAATAATGAAATTAGTGCATTTGGGTCACAATACTTGCAACAATTTTTACAAGTGAAATACTTGGTAAGTAATAAATAGTTATTTCGATACCATGATTAACAATACATTACATTAAAGAAACATTACAATAATTGGAATTTAAGTTTGACACATCTCTCTGAAATTAGCTACAAAGCAGAGTTATGTAATAAAGTTTTAATAAATAAAATTATTTGTACACAAATTACTAATTATTAGTTTCAAATATTGTACAAACCACCTGTGTGAACTTGGTTCCCGGAATCGTTCTATGGCAACGCTCGCAAGCTCGCGCCGCCAAACACTCATCCGGGAACCAAGCGTTCACGCACTTGGTATGTAAATAACTATTACTTGAAGCAATGAATAGATTTTCGTGAAGAATATATTGATATATTACAAAACTTTTCAAATTAACAGGTAAAGTGCCACAATGGAGTTTCAAAAACTGGTCCCACTGGCCAAAACTTCTTTTTTATATTTTCTTGTGCGGCATTCTCTACAATGAAATATATTCTGACAATTTACTACAAATTACTTGTCATAAAGCGGAGTAAAACATATTTGTTACGTGGCCGTACTTTGGCCTCACGCGACCCTGGTCACTTTTGGTGATATTCTGGATGTATATTATGCTTTGTTTTTACCTCCCGCTACCCTTGGTAAGGGAGGTGTAGGGATCGTGCTAAAAGTCGCATATCGATATTTTGGTAAATGACTACGTTTTAAGTAGGGCTGTCAAAATCTGCTGAAATTACTAACCGGTTAACCGTCGGTTTATTAACCGACTAACCGAAAAACCGAATAACCGGTTATAAAACAATTTTTAACCGGTCAGAAACCAGTTTTTAACCGGTCAGAAACCGGTTGTTAACCGGCAAAAAAACGGTTTTTAACCGGCCAGAAAATAGGTTTTAACCGGCCAAAAAGCCGGTTCTTAACCGGTTTTAACCGGTCAGAATTAGGTATTTTATAGCTACCACTGTTTCACCCACCTTACATATATATCTTTGTTCATTTGACTCATTTCTTCACTCACCCACCATCACTCACTAACACCACTAACAAGTGCAGTGTGCAGTCGCAGTGCATGTTCTAACTTGTGGGATTATGCTGCACACGGGGCTGACGCTGACGGACATGCGAAGTACAGTCACTAAGAGCGGCAATTTTAAATAACATGTTCAACATGAATAAAAAGAAAAAAAAAATATTTTACTGGCCATCAAAAAATTGCTTTCTGTCTACTCAGGAGTACGTAATCGCCCGTAACTTAAAATTTAAGGAAACTAACACCTACGAAATCATACAACAAGGCCAAAGAAACAAGATCATTTCTGGATAGATGCTTTACTTTTGTGATTTTTAAAAAAAATCTTGCTTACCGGATATCTAAAGTAATGTTACTAATTTGAAACTTTAATACCTTTACCTGGTATAGAGTGTACAAAAGCGTTAACATTAGAGTTAAGTATTCATATTCCGAGGATGTTAAGTTTCATGTTGGTGATATATTTTTATTCGTAGGTACCGGGACAGTAATATTTTTAAAAATTCAACAGATTAAAGTACTTCCCTGGAGGTGTTGTTTACGTAAGGTTAGTGTCATGTTGATAGCACAACTCATTACTCTAAGTACCAGGTTAGCAAAATATTTAAAATTTCACTAGAGTTAAGTAATTTTCTGGTTGTGAACATATGTTATCGTGATTCTGTCGTAAAATTTCTTTGACATAATTTATTTTGAATTTTTAGTTTAAGGTTTATTGTGCCTATCTAAATCAATAACAATCATAGTTTTACATTTCATGTTCTTGCCGAAAATAAGATACTCCCACATTTTTTTTTTTTTTTTTGTAAGGCCCACTACAATTTTTCATTTTGTTATTGAGAACATAAACAAACACCGCAAGTTGAACAACATTCAAAACGTGAAATGACGCTACCGACGCTACATACTTTCGATAGTATTCGATAGTAAAAACTATCGATAGTGATTCCGATTGGTCTCTACCTCTATAAATAAATTTAAAATTTAGTAAACCCCGGCTAAAAACAAGTTAAAAATTTAATATAAACTGGTCAAAAACAGAATATAAATCGGATAAAAACCGACTGTAAACCGGTCAAATCCAGCTAAAAACCGATTACAAACTGGCTAAAAACCAGTTGAAAACCGACTGTAAATTATTTAAAAACCGGCTATAAACCGGTTAAAAACCGGATATAAACCGGTTAAAAACCGGCTATAAACCGGTTAAAAACCGGCTATAAACCGGTTAAAACCGGCTATAAACCGGTTAAAAACTGGCTATAAACCGATAAAAAACCGGCTATAAACCGAATAAAAACCGGCTATAAGCCGGATATAAACCCGTTAAAAACCGGCTAATATTCGGCCAAAAACCGATTAGCCGAATATTTTAGTTTGAAAAAAACGGTTTCCGGTTAACCCATTAACCAGTCAACCGGTTAACCGAATACTTTTGACAGCTCTAGTTTTAAGGTCCCTAGAATCCAATTTTAACATTTTCACGATGATGTGTGTGTGTGTGTGTCTGTGTGTGTTTGTGTGTGCGTGTGTGTCTGATTCCTGTTTACACTCTAACTCAAATACTATCATTCAAAAAAATTTATTATCTTGTATTTCTACCGTATTCTAATATGGAAAGAAGCCATTAGATTTTGGTATAAATCAGATAATCGGAAATGGCACTTTACTTGAAGCTAAAAATAGTTTTTCTCCGAAAAATACATTTAAATATATTTTTTCGAGATTTATGTTATTATAAAAATTAAAGATTATTAAATTTTCTATAGATTTGCATTAATAATTTTTCTATACAATTTATGGATAAATTTATAAAATTATATATATATATATATATATATATATATATATATATATATATATATATATATATATATATCTGGATCGTTACCAACCACAAACTGTTTAGTTCAAATATATGTGTATATTTTGTGATATTTTCGCTTACATTTTCTAAGGTTCTCGTGAGGTTTTGGGAACGGTATAAATTGCACATTTTTTGTTAGCTTTGTGTTTATAACTTAAATCAATTAATATAGAAAAAAATAATAGTTCTTCAGAACCAAGCAAATATAAAGACGATTTTGTTAATCCAGCTAGTTCTACTTTATCGATTTTACCCGTAAAATCCTCTATTGGAAAAGACCCCCGGGAAAAGCAAATGGCGGATACCGGGATAGCAATTTTAGTTTTGATTCCGTACAAGAGATGGCGACACCAGTAACATTAGTATGTCAGTTTTTTTCACTTGACGCTTGATGCGAAATTTGGAATTTGTCATTTTGAATTATTGAAACGATTCAGACAGTTATTGTGTTTTTCGTTTTGAGCAAGTTATTGTGTATGAAAAAACTTTTTAATATTTAAGATGACAATATTAAGGTGTTTTATACCGATTTGTACTGCTACCGGTAAGTGAAAATATATTCTTATTTAATTAATTGTATTTTTATACTAGTAAAAGTTATTACAAAATCGTATTCTAGGAATGACACAGCATCGATTTCGCAATCCTAGTCCTAGAATATATCAAGATTTATTTGTCAAGTAGTTGGAAGTATTAAACATGAAAGAACTTCGAATTTTAGATCCCCAGGTCGTATAAGCGTCTTTGCTTTGCTCGTTTTGAGACAAAGCATAAAAGTTCACACAATCGACGTCTCCACGTACTTGCAGTTCCATCGATGAATTAACCTGGTGAATGTAACTGATTTATAATTTATAATCGGCTTTTACGATTTACATTTCTTTATCTAATTTGTGTATCTTTGAGGTTTTTAAGTTGTTAGGGTAGATATTCTAGTTTTCATAAAGTATAACAAAACGAAGAATGCGTTTAGATTTTAGATGATACTATATACTTATCTTCCAATTCCAGTTTTCATTATTTTAATTTTTACAGTTATAGTTTACTCTTTAAATTCAGATACAGGACCTGACGCACATGAACCTAATACCGTATTAGGTTTCCCGACAAACATTGAAGATCAAATTTCATCCATATCAGTTACCGCACTATTTATAAACGTACCTAATGAAAAGTCTTGTGGAACGCTGCGATATTAATTTAGTGTTGCATTTAGCCAAATTAATCAACAATGATGTTGATGATCCTAAATGCCTGTCCCTTCTTAATTTCCTTATTCCTAGAACTGTTTCCAGATCTACTGCATCCTTTTATTTAAGACTCTCCCGTACCAACCTTTTAATACAGGGTGGGGCAGAAAAACCTATCCGATTTCAAAACGTTATAAAATTAAAACCACTCAACTTGTCAAAAAAAAATTTTATTAACATATCGCAAATTTTATGCCATTTTTAAATTTAAGTTTTGAAAAGCACATCACTCAAATGTCGTCCTTGGGAGCGGATACACTGATTTAGGCGCTCGCGGTAGCTTTCCATGACTTTCACCGTCATTTCCACAGGAATTTCTTCAATTGCCCGAGCAATTTCCCTTCGTAAAGCAAGAAGGGTCCTTGGTCGATGCTGGTAAACCTTCGATTTGAGGTAACCCCAAAGGAAGAAGTCACATGGAGTGAGATCCGGTGAGCGCGGCGGCCAGCCAAGATCACCTCTCAGGGAAATGAGGCGACCGGGAAACAGTTCCCTGAGAATGTCCATTGATCGTCGCGATGTGTGGGCGGTTGCACCATCCTGTTGAAACCACACATTTTCCACGCCATTTTCTTCCAGTTTGGGTCTAAGAAAATTTTCCAGCATGAAACAATAGCGCTCGCTGTTGACCGTTACGGTTTGCCCATTTTCTTCAAAAAAGTAAGGCCCCCAGACGCCTAGGCGGGAAAGAGCACACCACACAGTCACTTTTGGGCTATGGAGGGGTTCCTGATGGATTTCTCGAGGATTTTCCTCACTCCAATATCGAAAATTCTGCCTGTTAACGGCACCACAAAGGTGAAAATGGGCTTCGTCCGTGAAGAGCACAACATCGTCGTTTGGGAGTTCTCGGAGATCGCGACACAGGTTCGTACGGGTTTCAAAATCCCTTTCACTTAATTCCTGTGCAACAACCATTTTGTAGGGATGCATTTTGAGGTCCCGGTGCAAAATGCGCCGAATACTGCGGTTGGAAATCGCCAAAGCGAGCGAATGTTTTCGCGCCGAACGACGCGGGGAACGTTCAATCGCGGCTCTCACATTGGCCACGTTTTCAGGTCCTGTTGCTGTCCTGGGACGTCCAGGCGACTTCTTTTTCAATGCTGAACTCGTCTGTCTAAAATTTGACACCCACACTTTAATCGTAGCGTGATGTGGAACAAGATCATGACGCCCGAGTCCGAAATGAATTCGAAAAGCACGTTGTGTAGCAATTATCGAACCGCCGCATTCGATAAACCGCTCAATAACAAAAGCACGATGTTCACCAGACCAAGGCATGTTGACTACTGACAAATGGCATAAAACCGGCTTTCTAACGGTTTTTACCCCACTACTCTACCTGCTCCCTCTTCTGGGAAAAAGGGATTTGAAATCGGATAGGTTTTTCTGCCCCACCCTGTATCTTCGCCAAGACATCGAATGTGTCACATTTACCAAACCAAGTTCTCTAATATCGACATCTTCCGTTCGGACTTTAAAATTTTTAAGAAAAACATTATTAATTATTAAATGTGTTAATGTGTATAACTTTTGCAATGTATATGCTTTGTATTTGTGTTCTAATGCTATCCAGTCATTGGGCTTGACCTGTTGGATAGTCTATTCACAAAGACGTTACTCCTGAAATGCAGCCAGGTAATTATTTACGTATTTAGCTATTGTTTAAAATAAAAAATATTCGGATCTTTTAAATTTAGCAACATATTTATTTTCAGATACTTTGACACAATCCTTACTTCAGTCAGTGGCAGTTAAAAGGAAGTTGGAGTTGACCCAAAAAAGAAGGAAGCTCTATTTTTGCGCTTAAGTATTGGAACAGGCAGTCCGATCAAAAAAGAAAAACAATAAAACAACATTTTTTTTCAGACGTCGTAGAAATGGCATTTTTTGTGACTTGATTCACAAGGTAGAAGTTTCATTTCTACGCCGCTGAAAATTTTTACGCCGGTGGCGTAGAAATAAAATAAATAAGTATCCATAGAAACCACATAGAATAGACCAGAAAAGTGTAACGGTCAAACTTAGGCGCGAAATTCAAACTCAGTTCATAACGCTGAGAACATAATTTCAATCCCCGTGTATTTCTTACCAAGGAAATTTTTGCTCAACTTTAAAGGCCGAAAAATCTCATAAAAGTAAATCTCTTATGCAAAGCATTATATGTAGCATCTAGACCGATCCTTTATCTCCAGATTCGTACAATAATATTCACATGAACTCTGCACAGTTTATAATTATTTAAATAATAATACAACACTACAAAATTCATTGGACGTATGTCGCAGTTTGATAGTGCATGCTTCAACTTCTATTGTGCTGGAGGTGCTGACCTATTTACTGGTGGGTCAACGACATACGGTATCCTTGCTTGCACCAAGCATTTTAATTTCTAATAATTTTCTTACTTTACCTTTTCTACAGGTTTAAACTGTTGCAATCTATTACTGAATAAACAAACTATCGAATTCTTAGCATGAGCTGTTTAATTTCTTTTACAAAACATCTTTTATTTATCTGTAAAATTAAACTCCTATATGAAACCTATACTAGGGAATTCAAACTATGAACTCGCGCCAGAGGCAACTTCTAACCTAACTTTTCTGGTCTATTAGTGAATAAGAAGAAAAGTAGTGTGTTTGAAAAAAAAAATTAATGTGTCATTTGGAACAAAAGTGTCTGTGTGGCGAGCATGGAAGTTTGCACGACGAGCGAAGCGAGTTGGACAATTGCATGCGTAGAAATGGCATTTTTTGTGACTTGATTCACAAGGTAGAAGTTTCATTTCTACGACGCTGAAAATTTCTACGCCGGCGGCGTAGAAATAAATAAGTATCCATAGAAACCACATAGAATTAGTGAATAAGAAGAAAAGTAGAGCTTTTGAAAAAAATATTAATGTGTCATTCGGAATAAAAGTGTCTTTGTGTGCCTCGCATGCAATTGTCCGACTCGCTTCGCTCGTCGTGCAAACTTCCATGCTCGCCACACAAAGTACCACTTTTACTCCTAATAACACAATATACTATTAGACAACGTTTGGCAGCAACTTCACCTCACGCTCTCAATGCTCTCGTGGAAGAACACCACAGGGGTCAACTTTTGTACTATTCAATTTTTTTAATTAAATCCGAAATACAACATATCACATAATGAATATAGACACGCGACTCCATATTTATTTTTATTTAAATTAAATACATTATAAACTTGTATGTTGATGCAATAGAACCACAAATTATGCTCATATAATAATTTAATTTCCTTATTTTTTTCTTTAAATCTGGTAAAGAAAAAAACATAATACACCAGAATAAAATTTGATAACTGACTCGCAAATAATAATTCTCCTCGCCGACAAAAAAGAATTATCTCAAAAAAAAAATATTAGTATTGTATCTTTTTAAAATGAAATTATACTTTTTATAATTTAAAAATGTATTTTTTACAACAATAATAATAATAATAATCTTTGTAAGATTGATTTGTAGTTAAAGTAGATTTTTTAAAAAATACTAAGCAATGATATAATATTTTGTGAAAAAGTTCTTGAACTGCACATCGTACAAACTATACTTCATTTCACGTAAGAAAATAGTGATGGGAAGATAGGTGCAGTTTCCAATCAAAAAACAAGATCAAACTGCGTTTATCTTCGTATGACCCTTTCCTAACGTAGAATGAATTATAGAAATAATTAATAAACCGAATATTTCGAATATTGGCGAATGAAATGTCCTATAGAGGCGCTGCGTTCATTTAAGATGGCCGACTTAGTTGGTAATTTTTCTGCGGTGTGATTGGCTGCCATTACCAATTCGGAGGGTTCGCAAGTTTACCGCTAGGTGGCTACGGGTTAATTTCAGTCGCGAATACAAATATTAAAGTTGGATTTTTGCAGCAGTAACATAGTCACTATCATAATAGTCTTAAGTTGTAGTCATAAGAACAGTCTTAACATAGTTGACCGTTTATGCAGCATTTTTGTTGTGACTATTAAGTTGTCACTTTCTAAATTAAATTACTTAAATATTACATTTACCGAATAAATAAATAAATATAGACATGTATGTTAACCACGGTCTAAAATACTTAGGTTATTCCAACGACCAAATATAACTAGACCAACATTTCTTGTCCCTCCTCACTGAATGTTTTGATTTCGACTGGCCAGAGAGAGAAACTAGAGATATGTCTTATCTAGTTTTAATATTTCTCATTAGAGGCCACGTAGAAGCATGTATATTTTATCTTTATTTTGTAGTTGTAGTAGTTTTGTGAGTGACACGTTGGTTTTTCTTAAATATTAAACCTTATACATTATTTATTGTTAACCTTAAATGTTGACCACGCAATTTTAACTAAGAACACTTGCGCAACCAGTGAGCAACCTTCAAACTAGACACTGATACTCTACGTGGCCTCAGTGGTGACCTCTAGTGAGAAATACTCGGACTAAGCAAGACATATCTCTATCTCTAGCAAATCTCTAGTTTCTCTGTCTGGCCAGCCGAAATCAAAACAAAACAAACCAAATGAGTTATTCAACTTCCCTCTGTTACTAAGGAAAAATGTGGTCACGATTTGTACACCTAACAGAAAAACCGCAACGCGGCACCACAGGTTAACCGCCCTTATGTCAAACTGACGTTTATGGGATGGGGATGTATAAAAAGGTTAAATATTTTTCAAATTATTGCTGTATATATTGTGACGATGTAGATCGTTCACAAGTTTTATAGTAAAAATCATTCAAAGCCGTGTAGCTCGATTCCATTTTTTTTTTCTCTCATCCGTTTAGAATTGTAGTTTATTCATGTTTATTTCTTAAAAACAAAGCTAAGCCGGTTCAATTAGTAAATGTGTATAAAAGCCAGGGCGTGTGGCGGCAGCAGAGAGTTGACTGCGAGTAATCCTTTCAACTAAACAAAGGTTTGATTGTGAGTAATCCGCAAACCCGAAACCGATCTGCAGGTGAGCAAAATTTCCGTTTCTTGTAAATAAACCGTACCGTGAGCTCTCCGTACGAATTTCTTTGTTGCCTGTAACCAGTCAAGTCTTAGCGTCTCGTGTGAGTTTCATATGCCCCACGTCGCACTGCTTTTTCAGCGTAGGCCGAAAGCATCTTCAGAAGGCATACGTGAAAACTTCCAAAAGACACTACGACTGACACCGGCCGTAGTCATATCCGTTGCGCGATTCAAGTCACTTACAGTAGCTTCTTGTGAGTTTACCGACTTGACGTCTCGACGCCGCCGGCGTGTACACCCGGGCGTTACAGACATCTAGTCTGCGTGTTTTCCAGAGCTACTGTAAGCCGACACGTTAGTTCAGAAGCGTCCATCTTGCCGTGCATCGACCTAAGTGCGTTTTTCCGACTCGACGCCGCGACGCCCCCGTGCGTATGCCGGGGCAACCCAGGCCTAGAGTCTGCGAGTTTTGCCTGGGTCTCCCTACCGTCGATAATCCGTGTACTCCGCGACACACCGTTTTCACCGGCAGCGCCGTCGCGACGGCCGGCGTCGATCTGCTGGAACCAGCGGAAAACGCGTACTTACACCTCTACCATCATTACCGTCATTACCCACCGAGTCAACGCGACACCCGGCGTCGATCTTCTGAAACCTGCGAAAAACTCATTCTTACACCTCTACCGTCACTACCGCCATTTTCTACCGAATCAACGCGACATCCGCGTCGCGACGCCCGGCGTCGATTTCGCCGAAACCAGCTAGAAGTATTCCCAGACGGATCCTAAAGATCTCCGCGTCTACCGCATAACCACCACTGTCACCGCCGTCGCCACACTTGGCGTCAGTCACGCCAAAACCGTCCGAGAGCGTTTTCACCAGGATCCCTGAGATCCCCGCCGTCCACCAAATACCAAACCACTGTTACCGCCGTCGCGACGCCCGGCGTCGTTTTTCTGAAAAAACAACACCCAGCACCAAATAATAAGCATCAGCGACCACCAATTTGATGTGTATGCGAAGTTACAACTTAATAAACTTGCCTCGTCTGTTTTATTTTAATTGTGTTCTTATATCTCACCCTATCTCCGAACCTGCTATCCGACCGTTGGCGCCCGAGCAATCTCACGCCAACTTTCTGGCCACTATCGAAAAAATAGTGTTACAATATATATATATATATATATATATATATATATATATATATATATATATATATATATATATATATATATATATATTTCTTTATAATATTATGAGAAAGCAATTTTATTTTTATAGTTTAGAATAAATAATTTCCACAAATACAAAAAAAATTGATTTGATTGTTGTCATCAATTTTACAAGACGTCCAGTTTAGAGCGGGTAGTTTTATTAAATAATGATTAATATCCACATATTATCTTCAGTAACAAGTGTCGGTATGTTTTGTACATCTCCTATTTCTAATACCAAATTTATATTTTTTGCGGGTGTTTGAAGATTATTTTCATCTTTTTTCTATTGTACTGGCAGGGATGGATGAGGAACAATTGGGAAAAATGGTTGAAATACCATCTTACACTGATAGAGTTTTCAGCTTATAAGTCGAGTGCGCAGTGGTACGCACTTTTTTCACTGGGCGTTTTCAGCTTGTCATTGAGTGCAAAATTTAGTCAGCTGATGCGTTTTCAGCTTAAAAAAAAGTTGCACCGTGCAATGGCTCAGTACGACTTTTGTGCACTAACTCCCTAGGCAAGTGCAATAGTGTCAGTGTAAACATGGCGGCTAAACATAATCGTTTTCAGCTTAAACTGCACTGCCACCGGATGAGGGCAGAACTCGTTCGATGTCGTCACGTGATATGTTGCACTCAGTGCGCACTTGCACTGTGTAAGCTGAAAACGCTATGATTTACATTTTTGGAAAAGAATTTAAATGTAATAATATTTTCATGTGAATTATACAATTCAAACAATTTTTAAACAAACTTACTTTTATTATTTGGCGCTTCCCATTCTCTTACAATACAATTCGGACTAAAATGTTACTCGCATACTAAGGCCCGGGTGCTAGAAACACAGCGGTATCTATGTGTTACTTAACTGCCTGGTACCTCCTAACATGCCGGTACCTTTTTACGGCGTGCTACAAACGAATGTTGGTTGTTGCTTCGTAACAGATCGGTGTCAGTAAGTAATGGCACAAACCAATGAAATATGATGTGTTCTTCCACAATTCACTAGATGGCAACACTAAATGTCAAATATGTCAAAAAATATACATTTTTGAGGTTACATTCAAGCAAAAAAATTATATTTTTCGCCTTTTTTGCTTATGAATATTAAATCATACTTGTTATTTTAAAGTATGAGAAAACTAAAGAAAGGAATTTCACGTCTTTCGAGAGAAATCATTTAATAAATATAATTTTAAGGTACAAAGATAAATGGACCTTTCCAATTTAAAGAGATAGAAGATATGCGCAATGGGGATCTGCGCATAGTAAGAACAATTGAAATCTATGACGTTTGATTCTAAAACATTTAGACGTAAAATGTGAGAATATCTCGGATAACTTTAAAAAATCTTATCGAAATAAGTTACAAAAGCTTTTATTGAAGGTAAAATGTCTAACGATGCAAATTTTCACTGAGAATACATGTATTTTAATGACTGCAATATTTTTGACGTTTCGTTTGACAGCCCAACCGGCAGTTGTTCGCGCCATTTTCTTACTATTTGCAGCGATAGAAAGAGATAGCCCTTAAATTGGAAAGGTCCATTGGCTATTTTTGGTAAAATTATTTTAAATTATTTGGTTCACAGTTCTTTGAACGATCCGCAAATCATCTGCCACTATTATTTGA
This sequence comes from Harpalus rubripes, assembly GCA_963082715.1. Classification (NCBI taxonomy): domain Eukaryota; kingdom Metazoa; phylum Arthropoda; class Insecta; order Coleoptera; family Carabidae; genus Harpalus; species Harpalus rubripes. Next base: position 39,923,368 of record OY720452.1, on the reverse strand, counting down.
AAAATCCTTAAATAAAACGCACGGAACAAAAAATGAAGAAAGCACAAACAACATAAAGCAATATTTTTGTAATTCTGCTAAAATTGATTTACTTTTCATAGTTACTGGTTTTAAGTAATCCTCTTGTTCTTAAACTAAATTTCTGGCAAAATTATTCGAAATCTTGTTACCTTTCTTAAAATCCACTTCATATATCAAGGTTATTTCGTTTTCTAAAATTTCTAGATTGAAATACGCGAATTATATTATTAATATTATTATTTGATGATTTTAAGAAGACATTTTGAATATTAAAATTCCATACGAGCAAAATATTACCAATATGACAGGTTGACAGTATGTAACAGTCAGGTCGTGAAGTTGCTGTTATATGTAACACAGCTTTCACGATGCATTTTAGGGTAACATACTTTCTAGCACATCTGTTCACACTTGGTTCGAAATTAAAAGTGAGAAACTACTAGATGACATTTTTACCTGATTTATTTTTAGTTAATTGACAATTCATTTTAATAATATGTCGAAAATTTTTTTTTTTATTTATTTAGGGAAGATTATTTACATGAAAATGTACAAATGGTTACAAATATAATCACAAATTGAGTCATGGGCGGATCCAGGAAATGTCCAAGGAGGGAGCGAATTAAGAAACTTTAACTTCGTTCGAAATAAAAGACATAATATGAAAATATGACAATTTTATAAAATAGAAGCAATATTTCATTAATTTAAGCTTAAAGCAGACAATAAATACTTTATAAATTTTCAAAAGTAGGTACAGAAATACAAAATTAAGTAATCGATTTTTCGTTTATTTCAGCTATGAAATATGATATGTTGACAACAAAAATATAATATGTAAATATACTGCATAACAAAGGATAAATTAATACATACAAATCAATTAAATTATAAAATCAGTTCTTTTCTTTTTTGAAGTAGCAAAACGATTAATTACATTTTCAATGTTTATATCTATGTCTTGATGCACATGCATAAGTGCCAGTCCTAATAACCTGTCTTCTGTCATCCTATTTCACACCCATGTCTTCAGCCTTCTAAGCGCGGAAAAGCTACGTTTTGCACTGGCTACGCTAATAGGCAACTTTAATAATATTTCAAGTAGTGTATGGCAATTTGGATACACATCAAAGTCAATAGAGGAATATATATCTACAGCATTTTTTAAATTTATTTCTTTTGAAGAAGATTGAATTAAATGTAGACATTTAGCGCGCCACATAGTTAATTCAGCAGCAAATATTTCCAGTGAATTAACGTTTTGTATATTTAATAAAATTATTTAGTTATTTGCCACAATATTTTGGTAGATGTTTGCTAGTCTTCTGTACTCATTGTTGTTAAATTATGGGAAGTAAAACACTCAAATGAAATGCATTGAGAGTATCTTTAGAAAAACGAGTCCTCTAATCGATTATCATAAAATCTAACGTAGGAATAAATATACTTTTTCTGTAGTATTCTTCTGTACTACATTATGTATAATTATCTCGATGAACTTGTTTTTTAGTTACTCGTGGCAAAACAATAACGATGTTTGCGTTTTTGATTGAACATTTTATAATGAAGTATACGGAAATGCAATCAAATAAAATCTGATGTGGCCAGCACATAACTTCTCGCCAGATATTTTACCTGGTTGTACGCATAAAACGAAAAATATTTTTAAATACAATTACATATATTCATGTCTCACTACAAAATAATTATTTTAATATAAATTATGTACAATACATACATTTTCTTTATATTCAATATCCTGATTTTTTTTCTACTTTCCATTCTTTTTCTTTTATTTGTCATTTTTTCGCAAATTCCTTTTATATTATTTTTTAAGTATATTCTTTTGAGTTGTTGACTTTTTATTTATTTTCATAATCTTCATACTGATGTACACATATTTTTGACAGTGGCATACAAATATTTTTGACAGTGACATTTATGTGTGAATTACAAACATTTGAATTTCTTGCCTTGAAGTAGTTTGATCTAAGAATTTTTACATCAAATTATTTTATATGCATTTCTTTATCTTTAAATCTATAGAAGATATAATAATGAATTTATATTTATCGAATAAAGAATTTAACGTTCTTTAATATAAGTACATATTTACATAAATTTTCGATAAATAATATTTAGATGATTTTTTTCTTGTAACTACTACTTCCGGTTGTTCAATTGTTACCAAAACTGACTCGACTCTTCCCATTATTGTTAGATTGAGGAATCCGTAGTTAAAAATTTCTTAAGTCTTATAGTATTTGAGTTATCGTGAATCCGACATCCATACACACATACACACACGCACACACACACACACACATCATCGTAAAAATGTTATAATCAAATTCTAGGGACCTTAAAACGTGCTTATTCACTAAAATCTGGATATGCGATTTTTAGCATGAATACAATACCTCTCTTAGCGAGAGGTAAAAAATGAAATTAAATTGATTTTTATACCTTACAATTGTGTAAGAAAAATACAAGTATCTTTAGTTAAAATAAGCTATACGAAGTATTCAAATATTTTATTATGTACAACGTATGTAACCTAACAGTACATTACGCATAAATAAAACTGCGACCGACGTACTGACGACTGGCGAGTCAATTCCACGATACGGGGTGCCCAGCATAGTAGTTGTCACCTTGCCCTGAATTATTTCATATCAAGTAACCAAACGACGATATTTACGAGATAATATATTTTTTTAAATTATTATTTTATTAAAATTTACCAACCACCAAGGAGGGGACGATCGCCCCCATCGCCCCCCGCTGGATCCGCCAATGAATTGAGTAAGTAAATGTTATTGTAGAAGTATAAAAAATAGTATAAATAAAATAGTATAAAGAACTCATTTTATAAGACATGTCTTTGCTTCTTGACTTGTTTGTAGGATAAACAATTTCAAATAATAAAGCCAAATTTATTGAATAAGGCTAACAGTACATTTTCGGCTTAATCAGTTTATTGGCAACACTGATTTTGTTGACAACCCTGAAGTATGTGCCAAGTCGTTGCCTTGATTCTAGTTAACACCGGTGTTATAACCACGCTCGTGCTACCAGCCAATATGTCTGTCTCTGTTAATCTGCCTTGTCTCACTTTCTCGACGTTATGCCATATCCCCTCTCTTGAACATCCTTGGTTTTTATAAAAATATTTACGTCCATTTTTATCAAAAAAATTACAGTGGGATACCGGCTTAAAGAGCAATTCGCAAATTCTATTTTGAATGCAGTAACCAGAAACGTCAAGTTGACATAAGGCGGTTAACCTGTGGCGCCGCGTAGTGATTTTTCCCATAAGGTGTACAAATCGCGGACACATTTCTTAAGCGAGTCGTTGGGGCAGATGTTAACAAATAGTAAAGAAAAATTAGTTGTTGCGTTTATTCATAATAAACATCACAATTAAAATAGAGGTTGTTTTCTAATTCTCGGACATGCGCAGATTGTAAGTCGTCAGAGTCATAGTCTTAAAATTAAAATTAATCCAACTCTGTGATTACGCTCATGTTCATGATACCGACTGTGAATATGACAATGTTGCATAAATAGATCAATTATAAAAACATATTTTAATTCTCAAGACTAAGGGCCGGTTGCACCAACGAAACTTAAAATGTTAATGTCAGCTTAAAATTAATGTAAATTAAAAATTAAATAATTTCGTTGCACCAAACAACATTAATGTTAATGATACATTAAATTAATTCTCCGATCCTCTGTACTTACATATTTAATGAAACATTAAAATGGCGTTTATTGTTTTGTATTTTTGACGTTTTGGCAAGGTAATTTTGAAATTTATGCATTTGATTACGAGTATTACATATAAATAAAAGGTATAAAATATATTATTTTAGAGAAAATGTCGTCGTCTTCTTCGTCATCATCGAAAGATTAAATAGATGCTTTAAATATATTGCCGCGACCAAGAATAATCAGGGAAAGAGAGATGTTTCATTTTGAAGTTATCATAATGGAGCATTAAAATTTAACGTAACATTAAACTAATGAGCGTTGCATAAATATATTTTTTGATTTTTAATTGATCATTTGGTAATGAAGCATTTAATTTAGGTTGGTACTGATTTCAAATGATGTTTCTACATTCAGTTTTGTTTAGACAAGCATTAAACAAAAAATATATTTATAATCTGTGTCAAAGGTGACATTTTGTAAATTGTATAAGAAAATATGAGTTTAGCAGAAAAAAGGATAAGATCCCGAAAAAGAAATGATAATATAATCGAAGATTATCAAAAAATAATCGAAAATAAAAAAAGTGATTCGGAGACAGTAAAGACGAAAAACGCAGCGTGGGAGGAAATTTGCCTAAAATGTAATGCTGCAACTGAAACATCAAGATTTGGTCATTTAAAACATGTTTAATTTAATGTATCATTAACATTAATGTTGTTTGGTGCAACGAAATTATTTAATTTACATTAATTTTAAGCTAACATTAACATTTTAAGTTTCGTAGGTGCAACCGGCCCATAGAATGTTTTAATTGAGTGAACAAATCTTGATGTTTCAGTTGCAGCATTAAATTTTACGCCAATTTCCTTCCACGCCGCGTTTTTTGTCTTTACTGTCTCCTAATCACTTTTTTATTTTCGATTATTTTTTGATAATCATCTATTATATTAATTATCATTTCTTTGTCTTTTTCAGTAAAATTTTTGGATCTTATCCTTTTTTCTTTTAAACTCATTTTTTCTTATTACAATTTACAAAATGTCACCTTTGATAGATTATAAATATATTTTTTGTTGGTTTAATGCTTGTCTAAACAAAACTGAATGTAGAAACATCATTTGAAATCAGTACCAACCTAAATTAAATGCTTCATTACCAAATGATACAATAAAAATCAAAAAATATATTTATGCAACGCTCATTAGTTTAATGTTACGTTAAATTTTAATGCACCATTAGTTAATAATTATTTAAATACTTGTTGGTGCAACTTGGCCTGAGACTACAACTATGGCAATGAATGCGATATTGCTGCATAAACCCGGTTTTATTGTAGATATTGATTATACCGGCCGAAATTGGCTTTATATGAAACAATTTTTTATTCTAAAAACGTTTTGTATTTACACTTGACAGATGACAGCTATTTAAACTTGGCGCTATACTTCATTCAACGTAAGAAAATAGTTATGTGAAGATAGGCGCAGTTTGGTCTTTTGTTTGATTAGATATTAGATCGTATCATCCAATCAAAAAACAAAATCAAACTGCACCTATCTTCCCATCACTATTTTCTTACGTGAAATAAAGAATAGTACATTCACAATAAACACTTTCAACATGCAGTAACGAAACCGGAAACCTACTTTCAGGTTTTGTAATTCCCGCTCGATTTTGACGTCATCACTTTCGGAGTCTATAATGTCTAACATAATATTCTAGTTCTATGCAAATAGTTGACTGAAGTTTACTATTAAATTTCAATATAAATTATTTATAATAATAAATATAATGTTATAATAGTGTTTCTTACTTTTGGAGGGTCCAGGAGTATCTGATGAAAGTCCTTAAGGCGGTTGAGAATGACCATGGCTGTACTTTGGGCAATATTTTGTTTACGTTCGACTTCGGTCTCATCGTACGCATTATTATACGCTAAATTATTATCATTAAAACTGTAACAAACACCCATATTTATTATTATTAGTATTATTACATTTCTTTGAAGTTTTATGAGAAAAAATGCTCAAATCTTGGTGGCGGCTCTAAATTAAGCATTTTAGAAACATTCCTCTAACATTTATTAATATTTAATAAGCCTCTTTGTCTACGCACCTGTCCTTGATCCGCCACCTTGATTTAAAAGTGCTGGAAATACAACACACATAGAAGTTCACAACACAAGAAGCTAAACACTGAAACAAATTATAATTAAATACGCTACTCACCTATTTTTATGTCCTAATAAAGCTAGTAGTACTTGAATGCCTCCGACAATACTGCTTTCTGATTTCTCTGCGCCTAACATGTGGTCCAACATAAGCGCTACGGTTTCCGGCCTACAAATAATGTTATAATATACTGTTACTGTTTACTTATAACAGAATTCTACCGTATGGGAAAATTGAGTCCCAAAAAACAGGCTCATATTCATTTATAAAACAATAACAATTATATTACAGACAGAGAAACTACTGTAAAAGATGCATTAAGCAACATAGGCCCCAGTAAGTCATAGCGGTAGAGTAAAAATTAAACTCAGCCCATACTGAGTCCCTTGTCCAAACCAATCAATCGTGAATAACTTTATTACGAAATAAGTCCATTCTCGCATGATCATAATTTTGTTACATATTAACACATTTAATAATACAATGTGCGTGTGTGTATTTATGTGCGTTTGTGTGCATGTGTGCGCGCGTGCGTGTGTGACGATGTATTCGTCCACGGTAATTGTTAAACAAACTTCCAAAAAATGTATTTTCCATATTTAAGCATTCTGCATTCATATGAAGAGTTGATTAGATTTTGGGTAAAATTGGACAACCAGAAATGATACTTTATTTCAAGCCCATAACAGGTTTTAATGTAAAACTATTTTAATATATGATCCAAAACTTTTCAATTTTAATATTTGATACTTTTATATCAAAGGGAATAACATATTAGATTTTGGCTAAAATTGATAAACCGGAATTGATACTTTACTTGAAGCTCTAAACAGATTTTCGTGAAAAATATGATAAATTTCAAAACGTTTCAAATTTGGTTTTTAAGACTTTTATATGAAGGGAAACAACATGTTGGCTAAAATTAATAAACCGAAAGTGATACTTTACTTGAAACTCTGAACAGATTTTCGTAAAAAATATATGATATAATCCAAAACTTTTTAAATTTGGTGTATAAGAACGACATATTAGTTTTTTTCTTAAATTGATAAACCGGAAATAGTATTTTACTTGAGGCTATAAACAAATTTTCTTGAAAAAATATATTAAAATATGACCCAAAACTTCTCAAATTTGGTATTTAAACTCATATATTTGAAACAACATACTATTAGATTTTAACTATACCTATATGATAAACTGGAAGTGGTACTTAATTTGAACCTCGTAACAGATTTTCGATGAAAAACAAATCCAAAATTTCGTATTACAGACTTTTCTATTTATTGGAATAACAAATTAGATTATGTTTACAAACGATCAATCGGAAGTGATACTTTACTTAAACTCATTGCTATTTTAAACATGGAATTGGAGGGAGGTCATGTGCTGGCAACATCAGATTTTTTTATTATTATTATTATTATTATTATAATGAAAAATTATAGTGGTTAATTTTTATATTTTGAGCCTTATATTGAAATTTCTTTAGTTATGCCCCATTATTTACCTACGAAGAATTAAATTATTTAAATAATATTAATAGTTGAGAGCCGATTTTAAAAAGATCCATTTAAATTTACTTCCCATGATAATTTCATGGAAAAGGATAAATGCAATGCAATGTTTTAAAATTAAATTTACTTTACAAATCGACCCTGAAATAGTTATTTAACTAACAAGAGTGTTAATAAGGGCGATTAGTATTTGTAACATTAATGGGGTATGCGGTCATAATGTAGCTTCAATATATGGGTCATAAAATGCGGAATTATTTCAAGCAGTGTGCGGAATTATTCCACATGGTTTGTTGGAATGATATTACTTCCAACATAATTTTTAGTTGTGGAATGTGTAGTTCTCAAAATAGTGTTGGAGAAAATAATATTTCACTATTTATTTTACCAATTTCAAGGTCTTTTTGCCTCCTTAGAAAAAATGTATCACCATTAATGAAATTTGTGTAAAGCTTCACAATAAAATATTTATTTGTATTCAATATTTTTGTCAACTTACGCTTCTAGTCTGGCAAGAATGGGATCGGTATCTAGTCGATCCCTGTGATCATTTAAAGCTTCGCGAGATATTCTCAACACATCGCAGATCAACTGCGCAGAATTGTGATGCCTCTCGCTGTCCACTTTCGGGTCAAAGAGCGCTACTAGAGATTGTACTAAATTTTGACTATCTAACCACTAAAACAAAAAACTTATTATGATACAACTGTAATCGAATTAGAGAGATGACTTCCTTACGTTGAGTAGATTTTGGCGGTGCTCTTGATCGCCGACCTCAGTGATTAATTTGAGCGTAAGGTCCATGATAGCGGAAGTTCCTAAATGTTTGAGCAGCAGACTAATAAAATTCTCTTTATCCTTTAAAAATCCCATCGCCTGCAAGCACGTGAACTGATAGGATATCCAATGCTGGGAATCGAGTGGAAGGAGAAAAAGGACAAAATCCATTACATAACATACACTAACTTAACACAGAAACACAACATACATAAAGCTTGGCTACCATTTGGACCAAGTCACACGCACACAAGATTTGCTATTATTATTAACTTACACTCAATTATACTATATGTTTTAAAATTCTTTTTAACATAGTATCTTAGACGCGGAACTACACGAAGCATAGATTGATAGAATGCAATAAAGAGAGCGGTACGGGAGCGAGAAATTTGTATCGTGTAACATTTAGACCGGGGAATAGAATAATCAAAATTTGTTTAAAAAAACATCTCTATGATCAGAGAAACATAGTCTGATCATTATAGAATTCACGTCGTTGTCAAAATTGATCTTAAATGTAATTTTTTTTGTCGATTGACATTAAAACTACTATTTTTTTTGACAGCTAACAGTCTGTGAAAGGCAGTAAAAATATTTTTGTTTTCCTTATACATAACTTTATTTGACAATGTTGTTAGGCCATAATCTGTCACTTTATTGGACTAGTCCATAATGAAAAAGTAATTTAAACTCGCTATAAACAAGGACGCGTCCAATAAACATACGCATTATGTACTTGTAACATAAATAGCTATTACTGCCTATTGTTGCTATTTACATAGCAACCGCTCAACAAATGCTTTGCAACATAATTTGATGGCTTCAACTTTCAAAGTAGGCATTAAAAATAATCAGTAAATTACTATTAATTCTAAAATCAACAAAAAATGTATTCAACACGGCACCAAACACAGATTAAAGCTTCGGCAGCCTCTGCTGTAAATGTCGTATTTTCGTGCCTAGTTAAACACATAACTATTATCTGAAATTCATTGTAACGGAAAGCAAAAGAATATTGCCATTCGGCGTTTTGTAATTTAATTCCATTTCTAAAAAATGATTCAAGAAAAGCTTCGATTTCTGTAGATAACATTTTTGACAATATCTCGTGTCAAATTGACATTTAATTACTTTTAAATTGACATACGTTTCTTTGTTCATAGCCTACTCCAAATTTTTTTTTTTCTGAACACACTGGCCGAATTCAGCACTCTCTGCTTGTGTAGTGATCGTCTCTATAACTATGGAAACTTGCATCTTTTTCTTATTAATGTATCGATGCATATGTCTCTCTTGATTTTGTTATTTTTACCTCTCGCTAAGAGAGGTATTGTATTCATGCTAAAAATCGCATATCCAGATTTTAGTGAATAAGCACGTTTTAAGGTCCCTAGATTCCGATTATAACATTTTTACGATGATGTCCGTATGTGTGTGTGTGTATATGTGTGTGTGTGTGTGTGTGTGTGTGTGTGTGTGTGTGTGTGTGTGTGTGTGTGTGTGTGTGTGTGTGTGTGGATGTGTTTGTGGATGTTGGATTCACGATAACTCAAATACTATAAGACTTAAGACATTTTTAACTACGGATTCCTCAATCTAACAATAATGGGAAGAGTTGATTAAGTTTTGGTAACAATTGGACAACCGGAAGTAGTAGTTACAAGAAAAAAATCATCTAAATACTATTTATCGAAAATTTATGTAAATACTTATATTAAAGAATGTTAAATTCTTTATTCGATAAATATAAATTCATTATTATATCTTCTATAGATTTAGAGATAAAGAAATGCATATAAAATATTTTGATTTAAAAATTCTCAAATCAAACTGCCTTCAAGGCAAGAAATTCAAATGTTTGTAATTGACACATAAATGTCACTGTCAAAAATATTTGTATGCCGCTGTCAAAAATATTTGTACATTATTATGAAGATTATAAAAATAAAAAAAAGTCAACGAAAAAGAATATACGTAAAAAAGAATATAAGAGGAATTTGCGAATAAATTACGAATATAAAGAAAAAGAAAAGGTAAGTAGAAAAAAAAAATTCAGGATATTGAATACTTATAAAGAAAATGTATGTATTGTACATAATTTATATTAAAATATCCCATAGATTTTGCAAATATATGTGAGAATTATTTTGTAGTGAGACATGAACATATGTATTTGTATTTAAAAATATTTTTCGTTTTATGCGTACAACCAGGTAAAATATCTGGCGAGAGGTTATGTGCTGGCCACATCAGATTTTTAGATAAGCTTCTTTAGTTAAAGAAGAATGCTAAATTCGACTCGCTCTTAAAATTGCTAATCTATACATGTTAGTTTATCAATACTATATTGAATATATATAGTGTATATTTTAATTGTCAAAGTAAATGGATTTTTAATATTAATTTCATCTAATGTTCGTTTTTTATAATCTATCTTGGTCAAAGTGGTATAAAGTGAAGCACTGATGTTACTTACTTGATCAAGTCGTTTAACAATTAAAACTCCTAGAGTACGGCTTAAAAAAGAGGCTAGTAACGGGTTTAATGGAGGGTCCTTATCAATAAACGAATATAATTTTTCCAATAATTCATTGTCTCTAGAGAGACTTTCATTAAGTGCGGGTACATCACAGGTGAGTAGTTCGCAAGCAATGTTTGGATATTTAAAGCGAGTACGTTCATCAAGCTCTTCAGATGGTTCTTCGGTTATAAGAGTTACTAGCTCTTCCAAAACATTGCGCTTACATAAACTACAACAAATATAAATTATAACAATATATAAAAATAGGAGTTCCTGCTGTTTAATTTCCTTTGTGGAAAACTGAAAGAAATTCTATTCTTTTTTGAGAAATTTTGCTTGGAATTATAATTAATTCCTATATGGGAAAATGAACAAGAATTCAATTTTTTCTTGCCAAACTTTATTATTTTGCACTTTAATTATGCAGGGTATTAGCTTACAGCTTCTGCAAAGAACCTACAGTAGTTTCAAGTATATTTCACAGTTAAAAGTTACTTGATAGAAAATTTAAACCCACGACTTGTTGCTAATAATATAAATATTGCTAAAAAGTGGACAAGGTGTGAAACTTACAAATCTACAAGTTTCTTGTTTTGTGACTTGCATTCTTGTATAATATCATCCTCTTCCATTAACTCTTGCAACGTAACATTCTGAAATTTATATCAATACGATTAATAAATGTCATTTAAATGTCAATTTAGTTTCATTCACGTCTCACCTCCTTTTGAAGGACTGCTTCAAAATGAGGAGATGATGCATTGTTGAATTTCCAGAACATATTGGTAAAAGCTGTAAATAATGCATTAAAAATTAACTACCTATCCTGCTTGATTGGTAGTTTACAAATTGTAAATTTGAAGATTTAACAAATTCTAAGTATTTTAACTTTTTTCGCTTACACAAAGCATATGTCAACTATACGTCATTACTAATGAATAAAAAAATAATAATTACGTATGATACCTCAATGAACGTTATAATTTTACTTTGGGTTAGGTTCATTTAAAACAGACACATATATCACAAACTATTAAAAAACACAATTTAAAATTACATTTATAAGAACACAAACATAATAATTTACACTTAAAATTTTAACAATAAGTTGATAAAACTGATATTAATACAAAATCTTTGTACAATGGCGTTTCATTCACCGTTCCTCGGACCTCTCGCCATTTTGTTCCACAATCCACTGGGAAATATAACGGCACAATCGCGGTAAATTTAAACGCATAGTTTAAAGAATCATTTAATAACAACATAATTTACATTACTTTTTGCACACAGCATTTTGAGTTCCAACCTGAGGACCACTACGGCGATTTCTTAATAAACAACCGGCAAATGTTTTTACAAGTGCTTGCTAATAAAATACACAATAAAACATTTTTACATTATGAAGGAAATCTATTGCTTAAAAGACTTTTTTGCCATAATAATTGGATGGTTTTCCGCCTACAATAATCTGGGGGCCCGTGTAATACCGGATTAGGAGACTAGAGCCACGCTTCAGCTGATTTTTCTCGGAAAGATTGGACCAACAGTCCAGCCATGATGTGTAGACTGGCATATATGGGGGAGAACCAGCTTTCAAACTAATATATCAAAATAATTAACTTTTAGTTAAATGAAAATTATATTTAAACTTACCCCGAATTATTAACTGCCATACAGTTTGATACAACAATAAATGGATAAGTTAGAGCACCAGCCACGAACTGTAACAGATTACTCTAATAACACACGTATCAAATAGCAATACTGGCTCCATTTATACAGATTCAAACAAATAAACTATTTAACTTTATATAATACTGGAATGAACCATTGGTATTAAATAAATAAATTTAAACAAATAATATGTAATATTTAGTTTTTATACTTTATATAACTCACGTTCAAGGTTTCTATAGACTTAAGTGAGAATTATAGTTCATTTATTTCGTAACTGCAACATAGGGTAAAAATAAATCAAATCAAAAAATATTCAACGAAAAAAGAAAGTTACTTTAAGTAATTTGTTATATACTCATTTACTATTATTACTTTCATTTTTCTACAATTCTTGTATTACATTACAAATCAAAATTATTAAAACTGTCATTGAATTTTCAAATATTTTTAACATCCGTAATACTCAATAAAAAAAGCTGGTAATATCGCAAATATGTATATTCTTTTAGATCAGGACTTTCTATATACACGGATGGTGACTGGAACTCCCGAACATAGGATTTTACCACGTAAAATCATATTCTTTGGTAAAAAAGCATAAAATTCTACATCTGAATCAATATGTAAAATTAAATTTGCATGCATTATAACGGCAGAAATTAAGTATGAAAATGTCGAAAGTCGCCCCAAAAATAGCGTTAGCCATGGAATTAAAACAAATAAATGAATTAACAAATGTTTAACGATTTATCTAACAAGTTAGGTTAATTTATTTGTATTAGGTTAAAAATATTCTAGCTTGACAGATAAATCATTAACATTTGTTAATTTTTTGTTTCCATTCCATGGCTATCGCTATTTTTTGGGTGATCTTCGACATTTTCATACCTTTATAAACCATGTAAAATTAAAAAAAAATATGTTCTACAACTTTCACTTGAAGCTTTTTTACTTAAATAATTAGGGAAGCAGGAAATTACGAAGTATAATTTTTACGTTATAGCCCCATGTTCGAGAGTTCCAGTCACCATTCTGTATTAGGAATGGCTCATTTAAATGTCTTCGAGTTCAGTGATCAAAACACTTATCTTTTGCCTCATCCACATTCATACATACACTTGAGGTTCTTCGTCATACTCACCGACATCGTGGCATTAGAATATATTTTCAGTTCCGTTTCTTCAAATACATAAGTATTCAAAAGGTATGCCATTGTATTTGTTAAAATTATAGATAAAAGATCACCTAAAATTCGCGGCACAATACCGCTGAAAAACCCTAATATTCCATTTTGCTGATATATTTCCGATATTGAAGAAAAAATTCCAGTATATTGTTCTTCTCTGCCCACAAATGATGCCATCATTCTAACTGTGATGACATGGAAAGGTTGGCTTACTATTATAGCGGTAAACCTACTTATTACTTCTTTCTTGATATTATTTACAAATTTTTCTCTGAAAAAGTATGTATTAATTTATATAACGATATGAGAAAAAATAATAAATTTAACAAATGTGTATTAATTCTTACTGTTCGTTTTCGGGAACCAAATTTTCATCTTCAAATGATCTCTGCTGGAATTCTAGTTGTTCTATGATTTTGTGGCTAGCAATTGCACTGGCAATATTACCGCAAAGCTTAGGCATCAAGCCTCGGTAACATCCAACAAACCCATCTTGGCTTTTAATATATTTTACTGTAAATAAAACGTTAAATAAGATAAGAGAACTTCTTATCATGAACTCATACCATATTGGAATACATTTGGCAATTTTAAGGCAGGTTTTCCAAAGAATGTGGTGCCGGGTGCTGGTGGAACTGGTTCATAGCCAATCTGAAAACCCGTATTATTTCCATATAACTTGATTTCATGAAGATATAAAATGTATATTGTAGAAATTAAACTTTGACAGATCTAACCTGTATTAATAATTTGGCGTATTCAATGGGATGCGATGCTGTATTTAATGCTATTTTAAGTGCATAGCTCTGTAATGTTTTTTCTCTATCTTGTTTTGATGACATTTTTTCAATAATGACAATTTATAATTTATAATAAAATATGAAATCTAATGTGTAAAATAAACAATCGGCACAAAACAATTTTTATCACTGCGACCGATACGCGCTACCAATCGTCGCACCTATACTGGAATAAAAGAACTATTCAAGGCTCTATAAATTCATAAAGACGTCTGATAAATAAGATAATATTATTATTATCATATTTACTGTTACCTTTGCAGTAGTACATTTACCTACCTTTGTGTTCTGCTGTTAATCCTGGTGCAATAGTTAAACGTTTTTTTTACCTCCCGTCATACCATAGGTAAGGGAGGTAATGTTTTCGGTCCAAAAATTCAATGGTGAGTTTTCAGTGAATAAGCACGAATTAGGGCCCCTACAACACGTTTTTACTATTTTTACGATATCTGTGTGTGTGTGACGATTTTTTCCTTCACTATAACTCTTATGACAAACTTTCAAATATTTCTATTTTCCGTATTTAAGCTTTCTGCATTCATATAAAGAGTTAATTACATTTTGGGTAAAATTGGATAACCAGAAGTGATACTTTATATGAAGCCTATAACAGTTTTTGATGAAAAACTATATTAAAATATAATCCAAAACTTTTCAATTTTAGTATTCGGCAAAAATATATTATAATATACTCCAAAACTTGTCAAATTTAGTATTTCAGACTTTTATATGCAGAGGAACAACATATTAAATTTTGGCTAAAATTAATAATCCGGAAGTGATACTTTACTTGAAGCTCTCAACAGATTTTTGTGAAAAATATATTATGATATACTCCAAAACTTTTCAAATTTGGTATTTAAGATTTTTATATAAATGAAAACGACATGTTAGATGTTTTCTAAAATTGATAAGCCGAAAGTACTACTTTACAGAAAATAAACAGATTTTCTTGAAAAAAATATATTAAAACATGATTCAAAACTTCGCAAATTTGGTGTATAATTTGAAACGTTAGATTTTGACTATATCTATATGATAAACCGGAAGTGGTTCTTATTTTGGAGCTCTTAACAGATTTTCGAGAAAAAAAAATATAATATAAAATTTGTTATTACAGACTTTTCTATTTATTGGAACAAATTAGATTTTGTTTACAAACGATCAACCGGAAGTGATACTTTGCTTAAAGCTCATTGCTATTTCAAACATAGAATTGACGGGATGTCATGTGTTGGCCACATAAGATTTTTTTTAAGTCTTGTGGATATTTGGCATCGTTTTTATTTTTTGATTCAGTAATATAAAAAAAACTTTTCGTATATTAATAAATGTTACAATACAACATACAATATTGTGTTCCTGATACATGAGCAATGCAGTGTGTAAAATAAGTAATAATTAGCGAAAAAATTCCTTACAAAGTGCAGAGTTCATATAAGGCACCTACATATTTTCATTAAAATCAATTCAATCTACGAAAATACATTGTGCTTACACTATTCATAATAAATATGTATAATTAATTATAAAATAGCTACGAAAAACAATTTAAGATTATAAATAATTTTGGTAAAAGATCTATTTACAAAAAATAGATTTGTAGTATAAATTCAGTTATAACAATTCGCTAAAAATATACACATATACACAACTTAACAATAAATAATTCCGTAATGCACAAGAATTCACCCTGCATTATCATTTCACATAAGAAACGATTAAAATTATATTACAGTGTACACTGTACACCGCATTAAATACCTAATATTCGTAAGTTAAAAATTAAAAACACTAATTTCAACTATATAACTTCGCTATGTCTCTTATCGCGGACTCCGTGCCGAAGATGAGCGCAAGAAGTCCGATAATGGTAACTGCTACATTCTTCCAGATTTTCCAGTGAAATTTGCCGAAACCTTGGTCCCAAAACGTTACAGTTTCGATGAGAACGGGGAAGAGAAGACCAAGTATAGAAAAGCAGAAGGCACCAATTAGCCCCATAAAGGGTCCTATCGTAGGCACAGCGATGGCAATAAGCACAGCTATAGTAGTAAGGACGGTACGGAGAACGTAGTTGTAAAATCGTTGGTTCTTGTTGAATTTGTCCTTGATACCATTCCACGCAATCTCAAGGCACACGAAGAATTGAAGGCCGAAAGTGCAGAACACGGCTAAACCAATGAGAACTTTTACGGTTTGGGCAGGCCTATAACAAAAAACAAATATGCTAAAATTTAATTCTTATTATTTATTTATATATTCTATAAAATTTTATAATTGCATAAGAAACTGATTAATAGTCGTTTTTTAAACAAATTTAATGATCACAGAGCTTTTCTATCGACTTTTATTTTTAAGCTACAAAATAAAACTTGATTATCGCTCATTTTGAATATATCTCATAATTCGCTTATTATGAGAGATGAAGAAAAAATGTTTAGATCATTTTTATACGGTTTTTTATGCAGAATAACGCCGGTATAATTACATTTTTGAAAACTTTTGAATTCTCTATATTGTAATACAAACATAATGCTGAAAAGTCCCATCTGTTTTCTTATTTTACATGCTTTTTAATAATGTATAACATGACTACATTCTTTTGTTTTAAACATGAATAACTCATGAAATATTAATTTATTGTTCGAAAAATTGAAAATTAATAAGAAACAAATGAAATAATCAATTATAGATCATCACTGTGTTTATTTTAATTTTATATCTATTAGTTAAGTTTTCCAATTATTTTCGGATTAAGCCTGGCTTTTTCACCTTTTGATAATGTGCCAGTTAACACAACTGCCAGATACAATGAAAATATTGTATCGATAATAAGGCGTAAATTGAGAAAATTATACACACGTTAATGGGGGTATCCACGATAATCAAAATAGTGAATAATAACACTACAATGTGCCCACCCGAAAAAGACTTGTGCCCACCCAAGTGCCCACCCATTACCAACATACAAATAATAATTTTGGTATATAAAATATTTGTGAATAACATTTTACATGGTACAAATATATCATCATCATTACCGATATCTGCGCACAAAGCAGATTGGCACACCCAGCAATGGGTAATTTGCCGTGATATATTTATTTATTTTATTTTTAAAATATTAATGTTGATTACAAAATATGGATGTCAGTTAAAATGTAATTATTATAAAAGTAGAAGTGCAGGTGATATTCAATTTCACAGTTTATCAGCTCACATCCCTTGATAAAATGTAACTTTCAATTATAAGGCAATTTGACCTTAAATGAAAAAAAAAAATGCCTGCGGCGCCTTTTTTTTTGGTTACATTTACATCACCTATTATGACCCCCCCCCCTGATGCCCACTCGTTTTTTGATTGTGCCTTGTGCCCACCCTACATTTACATCCTGGCGCCGCCACTGAGGCATAAAAACATTATACTGCCTTTGAAACGCTGCTGGCCGATGACGTCACATGCGGCTAGATTTTACAGTATCTACGTTATCTGTCAACATGTGTGTATGTAATGTGAGTAGCTTACAGTATTCGATTTTACCTACATACATCAAATATATTCAATATCTTACTATGTGATAATAGATGGCACCACATGTACGAGTAAATTGTAACATTTAAAAAATATTGAAGGTTATGGGGTTATCACACGTACGCATGTATCTGCAACTTGTCACACATTTTCTGCAACTTCAAGCGTTTCGTGCAACTTTTGACGTGTGATAGTGCGACAATTTTCCTGCAACTAGCTTTACATCTTCTTCGAAAACTAGTCATGAAGTTATAGGGCGCGAGCAGACACGTGACTCGAGCGTCCTTGACGTGCTAGGAATCAGCTGATTTGTGTGTGCTTATCATTTTGACAAGAACAATGTCACTGTGACAAGACCAATGTTTTGACTTATTTTAATTTTGAACTGTTGAGTTATTATTTTTAATTTCATGTTTTACTGCCTGAAAATTGTACATTAATAACATTTTAGCAGTTCAAAATCAAAATAAGTCAAAACATTAGTCTTGTCAAAGTGACACTGTTCTTGTCAAAACGACATGCGCACACAAATAAGCTGGTTCCAAGTACGTCAAGTACGCCCGAGTCACGTGTCTGCTCGCTCCCTATTACACATACGCACGTATCTGCAACCTGTCACACATTTTCTGCAACTTCAAGCGTTTCGTGCAACTTTTGACGTGTGATAATGCAACAATTTTTCTGCAACTAGTTTTACATCTTTTTCGAAAACTATACTCTATCCGTTTTAACTATAGACTAGATGGCGTTTCGAGCGCGGCCATTTTTACATGTATTAAATAAAGAATTCAAATTTTGGCGCCATTCCTAGATTTAAAAAATTCATTCTAATTGACATTTTTTGTACGTACATATGCTATCTATTTTTCTCCATAATATTAACGAAGAGAACAATAACAAAACTAACGAACTACTAACTAAAAACAAAGAAAACGCGAACAACGAAAACTATGTAATATGAAATAGAGCCAAAACACTATGAAAATTATATAAACGAAAAGAACAATAATATACTTAACAAACAGAACTGAACAGAAATTAATAATATGTAATAAATCATTTACTATTGACTTTGTTAACTTTTATTTATTTTGTCAGACGTCAAAATAATTGATTCAGTTGTCAAGCAAATTTAAATTTTACTGTGTAAACTCGGTTCACGTTTGAACCAATCAGACAGCTAGAATCTTAGGCCCTATCTCACCCAACGTTCTATAGTTAAAACGGATAGAGTATAGTCACACGTATCTGCAACTATCAAGATTCGCATGCGTAGTAAAGGGGCTTAGGGAGTAAAAATCCCTAAACTGTTTGACATTTGTTTGTAAACAGCTGGTAAATAGTACGAAATATTTAAAAATGGCTGGAGGAGCTGGAGTTGAAATAAAATCAGACGAATTTTTTCAAACTCTGATTGATCTCGTAAGAAAAGAAGAAGCTCTGTGGAATACGAGACATCCATATTTTAAATAACGTAGTAACAGCTAATAATTTGTTGTTCATTTCTGATATTATTCGTCTAAATACAAATAAATGATTCAAATTTTAAAAAATGACAACAGGAATTAAATATCATGTTTACCAACGTCGAGAATAAAAAATTCTATATTTCTTGCAACTTTCCATACGTCTGATAACGTAGGTTGCAAGTTGCAGCAACTGTTGTCAAAACAGTTGCAGATACGTGCATACGTCTGATACCCCCTTAGTAGCACTGAACTCAATATATAGGGCGCGAGCAGCCACGTGACTCGAGGGACTTTGACGTGCTTAGAATCTGCTGATTTGTGTGCGCATGTCATTTTGACAAGAATAATGTCATGTTGACAAGACCAATGTTTTGACTTACTTTGATTTTTAATTGCTAAAATGTTATAATTTTTAATTTCATGTGTTTTATTGACTAAAAATTATAAAACATTAACATTTTAGCAATTCAAAATCAAAATAAGTCAAAACATGAGTCTTGACAAATTGACAATATTCTTGTCAAAATAACATGCGCACACAAATCAGCTGATCACAAGCAAGTCAAGGTCGCTCGAGTCACGTGTCTGCTCGCGCCCTATACTGCTGAAATGCGCTGTCAGCTTCACATTGTGCGAAGAGAGAAAGCATGACGTGGGGTTTTTCTGTCTTTGTTTTATACATTCTGAGTTAAAAAATTATTTTCATTGACAAATGTCAAATAGTTAATGCCCTTAGAGCACTTTCAATACTATTATTTTATTCTTGTCGACATTAAGGAATATTAAACTTCCATTTTCTCTTGTATTAAAGTCAAGACGGTAGGAAACATTATTTATTTCAAAAAGCTACAAAATATTGTCTTGAAAATGAATGCCTTAACTCTATCCGTTTTAATTATAGAATGGTGCGAAGATAGGAGCAATTTGACCTTGTTTTTTGATTGGTTAATTTCCCAATACTATCCAATGAAACAAGATCAAACTGCTCCTATTTTCACTCCACTCTTTAGTTCAAACGGATAGACACGGATAGAGTGTAGATTTTGAAATGAATTTCTATAATTTGAAGTAAAAATTTGATTACCTGAAGAAGGACATATTCAAGAATGGACTGCATTCAGATTTAGAACTATATATGCAATAATTCTTTACCATACTGCGACTTAATTTTTATATTAATTTTTTGACATTGACATGTGGGGTTATAATTTTGTTTTATTATTTCACTTAATTTTTATACAGAATGTAGGGCTGATGTGCCAGTGCGCAAAGGAGGGAAAACCCCCGTGTTGCTATCGCTCTCGGCCTGTTTTGTTACTATAGGAATCTCGCATCATGGCACATTCCAGTAATATAATATTGAGTTCAGTGGTTAGTTGTTATTATAAACTTCAATTACTTTTTGGTCATACCAATATATTGTTAAGTAATAGCCATTAGTTAGTTAGGGTGACTAAATTTTTTAGTAAATACTACTAGTTATATATTTAAGTCTCAAAGAACAAACCCATGTCAAGTGGCATAATTTTTACTAGAGTAATCCTATTTAACACAGACAGATCTGTTTATTTTTATGTGGTGGTATTTGGTATTGTCAATTTTTTAATCAGGTTAATTGCAAGTTTCTTTATTTATGTTATTTAAAGGTTCAAAGTATAAAACATTCTTTTGCATGATATAATAATAATTAATAATATTCTTATATAAAAATAAAATTTATGAAAATACGTTTTAGCTTTCCAAATAATTTGTAAGTCTTATGTATGTTAGTACAAGAAAACTAATAGAAGAATGTAAGTACACCATCAATTGATAGAAGATGCCACTGAAGACCGCCGTCCTGCACCATCTATTGAGCATTAGCTACATAGCCGGCCTGAAACGCGCTGCCGTGACGGTAAAAAATAAATATAACTTTCATGAAGAATAACATAAAAAAATTTAAAAGTAGTGGAAACCCATTACATAATGCAATATTTTTCTTTTATCTGGCAAATAAATTAAGTGGCACTATACAAGAGATGAAAAAACCGAGCGTAAGTTAAATTATTTTTATCAACATTATAGTTGGCCTTTTTAGAGTGACGATTGAATTGATCGGCATTAAATACAACTATACTGGGTGTTCATTTTATTTTATCCACTATTGCTATCTCGAGAACTATAAGAGCTACGAGGTTGGTTAAATTAGCAAACAATTTCTATTTTACAAGACTATTAAAATAAACGAAAATTTTTTTAACCAGTGGTTCTCAAAATACAGGATGCCACTTTCTTATTTTAAATGGGACACCCTATATATTTTTATATATTTGGAATCTACGTAAAATTACCAATTCAACGATAGCTTGAAGTGAATTTTATTGAAGAAATAAATTATAAAAACGTAAGATAAAATTATGAATAATTAACCTGCTAAGCCATGATATCAGGCATACTATGAAAATATTTGAGATAACATAGAGTAATATTAAAGTCAATTGTTTAAATAGTAAGTTATTTTTGTAAAATGATGTATTTTGTACACTTGTTTAAAAAAAATTGTTTCGCTCATTTTAATAGTCTTGTAAAATAGAAATTGTTTGCTAATTTAACCGACCTCGTAGCTCTTAAGGTGCATTCACAAATGAAAATTAGGTTTAGATTTATGGTTTATACTTTAGATTTAAAGACTTTGGCCGCATATTATGTAATGACTCCATTCACACTTCAGAATTTAAGGTTTCTAAATCCAAATCAGAAAGCTAAACATTGCAAGGTCCAAACTTGAGGTTTATGATTTAGTTTGACGTCACAAACTTCACCAATGAGAACGAATCTGAATTGATAGAGATATATACACCCATCTTTATTTAGTATCCACTTAGTGGATTCGGCTTTTTACACAAATGCGAGAAGGACATGGAGACTGTCATAACTTAATTGCTGAAATATAACCAATAATGCCAAGCGAATGACAGTTTCACGGCGCACAAGTGTCTTGTTGAGTACTGCTCTACCGATATTTTAATCTTGTTTTTGAAGCATTTACACAGATGTCTAATTTTCAGGTAATTTAAACTTACATTTATGAATGACTTACTTAAACCTAAACAAAAACCATAAACCTAATTTTTATTTGTGAATGTACCTTTATAGTTCTTGAGATAGCAATAGTGGACAAAATAAAATGAACACCTTGTATACATAATAAGTAAAGATAACATGAAATTTAATTTTAAAGTCCTTTTAAGGACTTTTTTGCTTTCATATATTAATTTCCTTTTCAGGTTTATTATTTAATTGTAATTTATAATTAAGGCTTTTAAATATGTATTTTTTTAATTCTATGCATTCATTGTTGAATTTTAATTATTATTTTTATTTCTATGTTATTAATTTTAATTAAACAAACAGTATTATATAACTTGCTTAACTTTAGAATTTAGATAATTCTTACATCACTTTCTTAATCATTTATCTTTATAATGTTTTATTTACTCACCATTCTTGAGGGGGCAGATTTAGAGTAATACTTCCTTCAGTTTCTTCTCCATACTTCAAATATCCCAAAAATCCTAAGAAGATATAGACCAGTGTAACGCCAGACATTCCCTGATTTAATACACCACAAAGTCCTGTGAAATGCTGGGGAGTCTGCATGTTGTTTTCCAATGGCATCACTACTCCTATGGCCTCCATAGCGAAGATTACAATACTGAAGAAAGCCGGCCACGTAGAGATAGGAGCAACAAGGTTACGTTCATGTATAGAAGGAATATCAACAACGAGATAGTAGAAAGTAATACCGAGCCCAACAGCCATAAAGGCGTTAGCAATCATGGAAACAGGAGCAAGGTATTTAAGATCGGGAACCCAGGAGAGAATGATAAGAGGAATTAAAAGGAGAGCGATGCATACCCGTAAATCAACTGGTGATGTCAAATGCTGGTTTGCAACCTTTAAAGAAAATTATAATTATACATTAGAATATAATAATAAAAATGACTTTAAAACAAATAATAAATATAATCTCTTATTTAGATAATGTATAGTTTTAATAAATTAATAAAAGTTAAATGGCCGGTTGCATTAAAATTTTAACTGAGAATCAAACGAAAATTAAATTAAAATGAATCCTATGTAATATACAGGGTGTTGACCGCGACACCGGAACATACGAGTTTAACATGTAAGATCATATTTTTGTAAGTTCCTGCTTCTCTAATTATTTAGGTAAAAATGCTTGAAATAAAAATAAGTTAGAAAGCAACGCATCGTCTTCAGGCCGTCACGCACTTGAGCGACGCGAAGAGCGGCGAAAAGAAGTATTTTCATTCAATGTATTCTTGTGTATATAGTCACCTCGTTGCTCTGCTCTTCACTGCTCCAAAGTGCGTATATACACATAATAATACACCGAATGAAAAAACTTCTATTCGCCACGCTTCGTTTCGGTCGCTCAAGTGCGCGTTGGCCTTTATTGTTTTGTGGCATGGCCACCTGGCCACGTAATAGGGGTAATAGGTCTGTTCGTTTGTATTACACCCACTTATACAACATGTACTGAGAATTCGTCATTAGTGCAGTTTAGTACAAAATAGTACACACGTATTTTCTAAATAAAAATTAACACAAATTAGACAAGTTAGTGCAAATTATAGGTTCACTAGCAAAAAATAATGGTTTCATTGGAATAGTATATTATGTTATTAGGAGTAGAAAGCGGTCTTTTTGTGTTGAACCCAGCTATTGCGGCCGAGGCGCTAGCCTGGCAAGCTGGGTAAAACACAAAAAGGGCGTTCTACTCCGAATGACATATACTATTTTTTCTTCAAGTGTTTCAAATAATTTTTTGACATTTTTTTGGATTTTTTTTTATTTGTAAAATTTGTAATTTTAGTCAAAGCTGGCTGTGTACACTACAAAACACAAACGATTCAACTGTCAAATAACAATTTTCAATATGATCTGTGTTGTTGTGGCTACTGCCGCCGCCAGCGGTGAACTAAGAAACTAACATTTTTTTACTAGTACAACAATAACAACATTTTTGTACTAGTAAGACAATGAATATCTTCTACAGCGTGTGTACAGTAGCATAATATGCACATTATAATACGCTTGAAGAAAAAGGAATTTTTCATGTTCATCTCTTATCTCTTAGAAGAAAATATTTCTTTTGGTTCATATTTAGAATATATTTCGATTTTTGGAAAAATTATAATGCCAATTACAAGTTCACAGCAGCCTGTTTGTCAAATACTGGGACGTTATAAACTGCACTTAAGTGTACTAGCTCGGAAGGTAGTACAATTCTAACAAGTTAGTGAACAGACTAACGAACAAACCTAATATTTGTACATAGCAACAAGCTTTATTTAGTATATTATTATGGGGTCTCGTGGCCGCGTGCCTGAATATCAGGTCGCGAATCTGGGGAACCGGGTTCGATCCCGACCGACGCCAAATATTTCCAATTTTAAATGGCACAAAATTGACCCTGTGGTTCACTCTCCACGCCAGCAATGAGTGCCCGTGAGGTGACGCCTGGAAAACGCCCGCACGGTATAATTATATAATCATATCGAAATCTGTGGACAAAGCAGATTGGCACACCCAGCAATGGGTAATATGCCATGATATATTTATTTATTATATGAGGGATTATAGTAGCCATTATTCACGAAGATGACGTTTGAATAATGCCCATAATTCCGAATAAAATACTGTACTTTTTCGACTCCTGTAAATTTGGAAATAACGAATAAATATTTAAAAACAACTTTACAAATTCACAATTTATTGCAACTATATCAAACAGAACATTAAATTGATTTTTGATTACTATTTAGTAAGGGAACTTCCTACTTATTGGCGATTGACGTGAAGATGAATTGTAAAAATTGTATAATTGGTAAGATAGAGAGACGGGGTGGTAATATCCATTGTTAAATTCTCACTGAAGTATTTCTGGCGGGGTGCAGTTCTTTACATCTATCTCAGTATCCATTTTAACGTAATTTAGCACTTTTAGAAACGATAGAAATCGGTTGAAAAACGTTCACACAAAAATATGACGAGTGGCAACAGGCGGACAAAACTGAAAATGACAAAACTGTCAACTGTCAGACGGCTATAGGAAGGGTGATCGCGGGCAGAATTAAAATAAACGGGAATAATTGTTTTCTGGTTCTATAACAAGGCCGAGTTGAGTGAATATTATAATTAAGCGAAAAAATTGAAATAATGGGGAGAATATATTTTTAAAGTAGAAACGTGTATTTAAAAAATAATGTTTTCTACAAATCTATTAAAAGTGAGCTTTTTAATGTTTGTTTTTAGGATTAAAAATGTCATTTTATGACACCAGTGTTAAAAGAGACAGATCACAGACAGATCATTGTTACTTTTGACACTAGTGTTAAAAGTGAATGTAAAAAATTATTAGAAATACAAATTTAAATTTAAAAAATAGTGTTTATAAAAAATAATGTATGATATACACTGGCTTGCAAGAAATCGAGTACACCTTAAAAATCAAGTAATCGAGTTTTTGTAATTTTTTTGTTGTTTTTTTTTCTCCACTACGCGTTGGGCTTCAAATTTCGTCCACAGGCGTAAACCTTTTCTTTCGACCCTCTATACGTAAATAAATATTGAAAAGCAGTTCATATTTTTTACGGTTGCACAATAGTATATTAAAAAACGTGTTTTAGAAGACATGTTTTTTTCGCAGTTAATTTTTTATCTTATTATTTTATGGTTATTATTAAAACTAATTTTGTTTACTTACTTGTTGGAAATTCTCTGCTATTAAAACTGAATACACACTGCAGGTGCCATAATAAGTCACAAACAAATTAACCAGAACTCCCGTTCTGGCTATACTGGCGTATTTCTTACACCATTCTGGTCCATTTGCGAAGGAAACAGCCACTACATCTGCGAAACCCATAGCTGTTACTTTCGTTCTTCTATATAATTCATGTGCACATACAACCTATAACAATAAACAAACATTTAGTTTGTGTTTATAACACGTTTCTAAATATAACTTACAAGTACATAGGCGCAATGTGTGCAGACTGCAGCTACAAGAATGGTAGCGAAGATACCAACAAACAAGCCAGAATACATGAAAGCCATTGGCATGGCAAGAATGCCAGTACCAAGGGAAGCTTTCAAAAGGTGGGTGAGGGTATCACAGTCTCTGAAAACAATAAAAATAATATAAAGTAAATATGCTCCAAAGGAATTATTACATATTAAAAAAGGATAGAAATAATTATAAATAATTATTTGGGAAAACAAGAAGCAAAAGTAGTAAATTATAATATAGGCTAATAATTAAATCAAAATATTAATTTACTAACGGTCGGTTTCATAAACATCCAGTTAAATTTACTTCTAAAGTAAATTTAATTATGAACAAATTTGAATCAGTTCTTATGATATTCAAACTATTGCTGTCAAAAAATTGCATTTGTCCAATATATTAAATTTACTGTGCAACTAAAATTTAATCTTAGATTAAATTTGTTTTTTGAAATCGGTCTAACTACAGAAATGTAACATTCATAAATCTGAATAAACGATGTGATATTAATTTATTAATTATAATAAACTATATAAAATCGAAAAGAACATGGGAAATTAGTTTTTCTTTGCGCAAACGTTACTAAATTATTATAAACAAAAATATTTTACTGGTAGTATTTACTCAAAATTTTAGTCACCCTAAGTAACTAATTACCATAGCATAAATCTGAATAAACGATGTGATATTAATTTATTAATTATAATAAACTATATAAAATCGAAAAGAACATGGGAAATTAGTTTTTCTTTGCGCAAACGTTACTAAATTATTATAAACAAAAATATTTTACTGGTAGTATTTACTCAAAATTTTAGTCACCCTAAGTAACTAATTACCATAGCTACCATTTAAAAATACTTTAGAGTGAAAGAATGATTAAAAAACAACTGAATTTGTTATATTAGTCATAACTTAATCACCCGTGATTAAGAATAAATACTACCAGTCATATGGCCGGTTGCACTAACGCAACTTAAATTATAAGCTTGTCTTAAATGGGCCTTTTTCACTGTCGATATGCGTATGCTTTCTGAGTGAGAGATCCTATGGTCGCCGTGAAGTGAGACAATCGGATCGAACTTCATAGTTGTTTATATTTTGTCAGCAGTAGCTGTCAAACTATATCTTTATTGTCTAGGTTTTTTTAGTTCATCATAGTACGGACATATTGTTATGTCCCAGGCTTTTAATTTCATTGCAGCTTTGACATTACATTTTATTTGTATTAAATTATTATTATAATGTAACATTACTTATGCAATTTTATTTTTAAATATTTTTTGTGCAACCGGACGCGAAATAAACATTTCGCAGCCGCAATACAGGCCGCGAAATTGGATTTCGCGACCGTTGTTATGGTAACGGCCGCGAAATGAATTTCGCGGCCGTTGTCATGGTAGCGGCCGTGAAATTAGGTAAACAATCACTTTGACACTTGAGAATTGCATGGTTTTGTTTATCAAATGTCAATCCCATAGCCACCTTGAAAACTAACTTTCTATTTACAATGAAACTGTTTAAATTAATGCAATTTGTAATTCATATTTTTTACGGTTGCACAATAGTATATTAAAAAACGTGTTTTATAAGACATGATTTTTTCGCACGCGTCAAAATTTAGAAAACGAGCGTTAGCGAGTTTTCTAATTGATAAGTGCGAAAGAAAATCTTATAAAATGAGTTCTTTATACTATTTTTTATATTTTGCGCCTTCTACAATAACATTTACTTACTCAATTGTGATTATATTTATAACCATTTGTACATTTTCATGTAAATAATCTTCCCTAAATAAAAAAATAATAATGATTTCGACATTATATTATTATAATGAATTGTCAATTAACTAAATATAAATTAGGTAAATATGGGTTAAAGAAACATCATCTAGTACCAACCGTCTAAAACAAAAAATTGCGTATCGAAATGAAGGTCATTACGATACGCAATTGCGTATCGTAATGACTTCATTATGAACGCAAAATATAAAAAAAATATTGTGTACAACCTTGTCCGCGAAATCCTTTAGCGCCCTCGAGATTGTCTTGCCTCGGCCGCAAGCGGCCTCGGCGACAATTTTTCTCTCGGTACGCTAACGCGGCCTTGATATACAAATAACTATTATAGCCCGCATAATAACTTTTCCTATATTTTCCATTTTCTGAGAAAATATTTATTTTATTTTCGTTATAATTTTGCGGAAACCGAAAAAAATATTAGCTCCAAATGTTATTTGTATATCTGTCACGGTATCTGCGTAAAGTTCACTAAAACAACATGAAATAATTATTATCAATCATAATAATACAACAAAAATTTTGGTGTTAATATTTACAATGTCAGCTGACAGTGACAGTTGACAGATATAACCTTGCGTCTTCTGCCTCTCTGTCCCCCTCGCCATCAAAGCGAACATATTTTTTACTTCTCGCTAAGAGAGGTATTGTATTCATGCTAAAAATCGGATATCCAGATTTTAATGAATAAGCACGTTTTAAGGTCCCTAGAATCCGATTATAACATTTTTACGATGATGTCCGTATGTGTGTGTGAATGTGTGTGTGTGTGAATGTGTGTGTGTGTGTGTGTGTGTGTGTGTGTGTGTGTGTGTGAATGTGTGTGTGTGTGTGTGAATGTGTGTGTGAATGTGTGTGTGAATGTGTGTGTATGTGTGTGTATGTGTGTATGTGTGTATGTGTGTATGTGTGAATGTGTGTGTATGTGTGTGTATGTGTGTGTATGTGTGTATGTGTGTGTGAATGTGTGTATGTGTGTGTGAATGTGTGTGTGAATGTGTGTATGAATGTGTGTGAATGTGTGTGAATGTGTATGAATGTGTGTGAATGTGTGTGAATGTGTGTGAATGTGTGTGTGTGAATGTGTGTGTGTGTGAATGTGTGTGTGTGTGTGTGTGAATGTGTGTGTGTGAATGTGTGTGTGTGTGAATGTGTGTGTGTGAATGTGTGTGTGTGAATGTGTGTGTGTGAATGTGTGTGTGTGAATGTGTGTGTGTGAATGTGTGTGTGTGTGTGTGTGTGTGTGTGTGTGTGTGTGTGTGTGAATGTGTGTGTGTGAATGTGTGTGTGTGTGTGAATGTGTGTGTGTGTGAATGTGTGTGTGTGTGAATGTGTGTGTGTGAATGTGTGTGTGTGTGTGAATGTGTGTGTGAATGTGTGTGTGTGTGAATGTGTGTGTGTGAATGTGTGTGTGTGAATGTGTGTGTGTGAATGTGTGTGTGTGTGTGTCTGTGTCTGTCTGTCTGTGTGTGTGTGTGTGTGTGTGTGTGTGTGTGTGTGTGTGTGTGTGTGTGTGTGTGTGTGTGTGTGTGTGTGTGTGTGTGTGTGTGTGTGTGTGTGTGTGTGTGTGTGTGTACAATTCCAAAAATTATAATTCTTTCGTATTCCTCTTCGTTGCATCCATATGAAGAGCTGATTAAATTTTGGTTATAATTTGTCAACCTAAAGTACCCACATTTGAAGATTTTAAAATTTTTCTTGAAAAAACGATGTTAAATATAATTTTTTCACATTTATTATAAACATTATATTCTCTATACGATTTGACTGCATTTTATACTTCATATTAAATGGATATAGAGTTATAAAGCTATGCAGAAACAGCTACTATATTAAGAAAATTCTGATTGAAAGATGTCAGTGTCAAGTACAATTGACATATTCGTAGTAGATTTGTGTTATAATTTTACTCGAAATATAGGATCTTTTTGCTCGAAACTTTCTGTATGGAATTTGTATAACATACAACTGTGGAAAGGTAATGTACATACAAGAAATTTAGAATCTTTTGCAAGTAACTTTCTGGATTTTATACAATACACATACGCATTTACGAAAATTCTACGGGTAGATACCGCATCTACCGACTGTATTGGAAAACACGAGTGGTAAAAAGTTACCGTGTTCGCAAATTGTTCAATATTTACCAGATCCATCTACCGAATTCTTGAAGAATCTTAGCTCAAAAAAAGGTAGTGATGCAAAGCGAAGCGCGCGCGTTAAAAGTGGAAATGTGTATTTTAAATTTCCAAATTTTTTCATAGTTTATGGACCTACCCTGTTTACCACTTGCGTTCTTAAAATATCGATTCCGGTAGCTATAACCTGATAAAAAGCTGTTTACCGATAACAGTTCACCGGTAGAATTTTCGTAAATACCTCATATAACTGACGGAAGGTAATGTGCTGGCCACATCAGATTTTTTGAAATTGTAAAGATTTTAACAACCAATCTACCCTAGTTACACTGTACTTCTGCTTTGTGAGATCTAAAATAGAATATGGCGCACTAATTTGGTATCCTTTTTATAACAAACAGAATCAGTACAACAACGCTTTTTTAAATATCTCATTTAAAAATGCTGGAGTATATAAAAAAAGAGGAGTAGATGAAACTCATTTATTACAAAGATTTAACTTTCAATCACTTCAAACCAGAAGGGAAAGTCAATCTGTTATGTTCCTGGCGAAGATATTGCAATACAAAATTGACTGCTCCGAATTATTAGCATATGTAATTGTACGACGTATTGCTTCTAGAAACAATAATGTTTTTTGTTGTCCTTTCACAAGAATTAATGTAATGTTAAAATCACCAGTTTATGTAATGTGCAAGAATTCAAATAATATTTCGATATATATATATATATATATATATATATATATATATATATATATATATTCTGTATCATTATAATAGTTTGCTATAATAGTTCGTTATATCTTAAAATTGGTAATTTTGTTAAATTGTTATTATATATTATTTCTTGTATGTATTCATATTGTATTTTTAATACTTGTATAAAATGCGTCTAATATGTACAATGTTTTGTCCTAATAATGGTTAAACTGTTATATATATATATATATATATATATATATATATATATATATATATATATATATATATATATATATATATATATATATTCTGTATCATTATAATAGTTTGCTATAATAGTTCGTTATATCTTAAAATTGGTAATTTTGTTAAATTGTTATTATATATTATTTCTTGTATGTATTCATATTGTATTTTTAATACTTGTATAAAATGCGTCTAATATGTACAATGTTTTGTCCTAATAATGGTTAAACTGTTGGGCAAATAAAGATTATTATTATTAGCCAATAAATAAAACTGTTTATTATTAATATTAGTGCGATTAGGTATTAATAGTACTTCTTGCGAAAGATTTATATGAATAAAACTGCTATTTGTCAATTTGAATTATTTAGTGCCTAATTCCTATTCTTGCTATTTATCAATTTATTAACAAATATTTGTTTCGTTTTTATTTAAGTTCAATTTTTTTTTCATGCATAGCCTACTAAAAATAACCATAAAAATAAAATTTGTTTAAATTTCAATTGTATTTTTCTCAATGTTTTTATGTAAGAATATAAAATGATTACATGGTTGAATTCAGAAAAAAAAATTCGCTAACAAATGAGCCTAAAAAATATATAGCATCCCATTTAAAAAAATATAACTTTATGTTATAGTTTTAGAACCACTGGTTAATTTTTTTTCTTCAATAATTGAATGTCCCCCTCTATTTAGTACAACTTTTATTTGAATGAATCTCTTCTATTCCCAATAATAAAGAAAATAATCGAGGTGCCCCGTATCCAAGAAAAACCCTATATACTATACATTTGAAAAACAAAAATATTGTTTTTGCACAATCTGGTTTTTCTAAATGTTTACCGATTGGGTTTCCAAGGCAGTATGTTATCTTTACAAATTATTGATGGTAAGTGACTACTTACAAGGCGGTATGTAAATAAAAAATAAACAATGTCAACGATCAAAGCTTACTTCTTGAAATGGCAAAATAATAATAAATTTTTTTCAAAATTTTCTATTTTTTGTATTGCATTGAATTTGGTCGATTTTTTCATTTTAAAATTACTTCTAAATCATCAGTAAGCGAGAAAAATGTTTCAAATAAAAAAGTTAGATATTTTTATTGTCTATCCAGTGGCGTACGAAAAATTTTTTATCGGTAAATTTCCGAGATATAACACAGTTGTATTTTTTTAAATGGAACCCATATTTGATTTTTACTTAAAAAATACTTATTTTTTTCTCTTTCGATTGGTATAAAGGTTATTGTATTTTAAATTTATTTTACCCTTCAAATCTTAGATTGTTCTATATTTTTCATGAAATTTCTTATGTTTTGTCAAGATTTTCATTGGTTTTTCAAAATAGTATATTATTTTACTTAAGTATCTTATTGCATACTGCATACCTACCTTGCTTCATAAATTAATTTTAATTCTATATTTTTAGGTAAGTAGGTATACCAGATACCTATAATGTAAGTAATGTGCCATACGGTACCACTTAATAAACAAGGTTGCAATGTATCGTAATCTGCAATAATTTCTTTTCTAATGTGCTTGTTGCAGTGGTAAAAGCACTACAAGATGGACCAATAACAATTATTTAATTTGAATTAAGAATTATTTAAAAATCACAATAGTTTGAGTGAAAACAACAACACTTGTCATTTTTAAATCAGATGTGGAACATAGATAAAACACTTTGGATACTGTAAACCATAAACTAAATGCATGTCGGTGTATTCTTGACTAGTGAATGTAACAGGCATTTCTAAATATCTAAGTACTACGCTAGGTATTGTAAATTGGACGACATTTATGACAACCAACAAATACTGTTTTTTGTAACAACTTAAATTTTAACTTTTAATTTATTAAGCAGCTGGTTCGTAATTGGTCAGCTTTATAGTCCCATAACTTGACAGATTTTGCAGAATAGATTTCAGATTATAACTTCTTTCAGTTCTTTTTATCATACCTTAAACTATGGCACATTACTTACATTACATGACAGCCTGTATATATTTATATGCCTTGTACGTATTAAATTTTTAAAGAATATTATTACTTAAATAACCTCTATTTTGAAAATATCACGAAATATCCATTATATATTTTACAATTAATTATTGAAATTTGTGTAAAAATTTGAAAAGGTCACGTAATCTGAAACAGAATGAGACAAAGTCATACAGTTTAATATATGACATACTATTGCCTAAGTGTATTTATATAAATAACGTAGGTGATGGGTAAACTGTTTTCCTATTGACTATTTCTGGCACCAATCTTTTTATTTATTTTTTTACGATAATAACAACAAATTATTATTATTTCTTTACTATGAAAAATATTGTACAAATAAAGGGGGTTTTGTTTTCGCGGTTCGTCGTGAATATGAAAATATTTTGAAGAGCGACCGAAAGAATATATAACGAATAACGTGATATGAGAAGGTTCGTACAACCAATGGCAGGTAAAGAAATTCAAATAGGAAAGGAGTCTAGCAATGCAATTCTCAAACAGATTTTATTTGAATATAAATTTCTTTTGCATTAAATTTAATGATTTAAATACATTTGCGATGAAGACTTATACAGTCTTACATTAATCATTTAGTTTTTATAAATATAATTCAGAAATAGCATACATTTCAAGAACATTTAGGTCCACAAAGAAAACAATCTGATATATTCTGTTATTCGTGACGTCATATATTTATTTAAACTTTGGGGGGCCATAATTCGCTTATTTTATTAATAAGAATTTTTTCATTAGTTTTACTTATACTTACAGGTAGTGATGTGCCACTAAAAAATTCCCACAAGGAAATTTGTTTTTCCCGGAAATTCCTGCAATTACGATTTGCGGGGAAAAATATCTTGACTTTTTACCGGGTTTTTTTTTTGAAATTTTATTTTAGATAATATTATACCTTGACGCTTGTTCTTTTTTTGCATGTTTGTACCTTATGCCTGCCTGGTACATACTCTTATTCCGTCAACAAATACTGTGGTACAACGCAGTATTTGAAATTACATGGGAAGTTTTCCGAATAATTCAATTTCGGGAATTGACCCATCACTACTTACAGGTGAAAATATACATAAAAAATACTCTTTTAAATTTTTTGTATGTCTTGAAACTACTGAAAATGCACAGATATAATTTCATATACAGACTATAGCCACCATTAGCCAGGTGTTTTCTGTTTTCAGTTCCAAGTTAAATATTTTTAATATTAAAAAACAGAGAAAAATAATTATTCAAATAAGTTAAAAATTTAATTCTGCGCTATAAGAAAATTTAAAAAATCGACACCGACTGTTTATTGTTTAGTTTTTGTTAAAATTGATTTTTTCAGATAAAAAGCAATAAAAAAGTAGTAAAGAATTAATTTTTTTTGTTAAGTATACCTATTTTTTAAAAATAAGACAGATTATTAATTTTTCGTATCTGGACATAAACGTTTTTATAACGAATAACTTTTTTGTTAAATTAATAATAAGAAAGTTTTTCATAAGTTGCAACCCGCAACCAAACTCTATCACACTGTATACAAACGCACTGCACCCAGAACTGCACATACGAAATACATGTAGAGTTCAATTTGTAATTATACTATGTATTAATAAAATAGAAAAATACTTACGATGTTGGGTTGGTCAACTGTCTTGCTTTAAAGGGATCAAAATCTCCTCCAACGGTTTCTCCAGCTTCCACATCCTTGGAGACAACACTGACCTTATACCTAAGAAAAACGAAAAGATAATTAACGTATGGAAAAATTCATTTTGTAAACATTAACAATGTTTTATGAACCAGTACCAATATCTTATATTGGATAACTATAACAAGTTACGAAACAAAATACAAACAGATTGTAAAATAAAAATATACCTATTATTATTATTTTCACTTTTTTCTATACTTGGAGTCACTTTCATGATTTAACTTCAAAGAACTTGCGAAGACTAAATTCAAATATTATTCTCAATCGTTTTATAGTAAGGTTCTGGATCATCTTTGAAGATTAAATTCCATAAGATTATAATCAATGAATTAAATAAAAATTTATCATTTCTAATTAATTTTAGTCTAGTTACCAGCTATGCTGGGAAATTTGAAACTTTGAACAATGTAGGGTACTTTAAAAAAATTCCGTGTTTATATATTTATTGAGGTTTGAAATGATAAAATAATAAAAATCAAGCATTAAGAACAAGGAAATATAGTATTGTATGCAAGATATAATAATAAATTAGTTTATCAATAGATAAGAGTTGGCATTAATTAATGCCAACCCTAAGATAAAATAAAAACTGATTGATCATTATAAATGTATGTTATTTTATTACTTATATACTGAAGAAGAGAAATTATAAACAATATAATAAATTAATATGAAAAGGGGAACACGAAAGTTGTATGCTTAAAAATAGATGCTTGGAAGTGTGTAGGGTGCACCTTGAATTGCGGTTCTGACAATACGATCCTGAATTTAATCTACATATTATGTCAGTTATTTTAAATGTATTATTTATTTATTTAAATAGATAAATGTACGAAGAAGCAAAGGGTAAAAAATCTTAGTGATATATTTATTAAATTTGAAATGTACTAACATTAAAGCGTTGATTAATTTTTCGTACGCTAAGTCCGTTTTAATTTTTTTATTTTTACCGTCCATGTTGAAAACAATTGTCTACCACTTGTGAGCGTTATGTTGTTTTGTTTTGTTCACTGACTAAATTATTACTGAATGAAAAGATTCGAATGGTATCTTTATAGAGCCCCCCTATGGAGTATAAGTGGGATAGTGCAAAGTTGATGTTGACATCTTGTCATATCTTCATTGCACTCCCGAGTCGATGCTCTTTTTCTGGCTTTGACCAAGTGAACTGTGCTTGCTCACTGCGCTAAATTCAATGTATATTTGTTTGGCTATACAAAAATATCGAACTTGAACGTGATAAAAATCCCACAAACAGAAGAGTCTTTTCAGTATTTATGAATTGTTCATGAGATTATTTTTCATTATTTAAAGATGCAAACATGAAAAGATAATATGGTATTAATTATTTACAATAGATGCTAGTGATTTTATTTCATATATAAATAATTGCGAACAGATATTTCATTGAGATATTTCTGTACATAATGATTCGATTTACTATGTTAAAGCCGTTGCAAAAGGCATATATTTTGACTAGTGTATACATATTGCTTATTTTCACATACAGTATGTACGAACAACTATGGCTATTTTCATATACAGTATATACTAGATTTGATTTGATTATGTTTGGTAATTTCTATTAGTTTAAATAAAAATTACTTCAATGAAGAATTGTAGATTTCATCAATAAAATGTGTAATCTATTTGCAAAATAGCCCATTATTCGTACATATTAAACAAATAGCCGAATACGTACTATTTTATTATTATATATTTTGTGCAAACCATATGTATTATTATGAAGGTTTTTTCACTACTTGTACCCCTAACATTTTGCATAAAATATTTTCACTTCTCGTTCGAACAATTTTGTACAGATTATATGAAAAAGTCATATTGTAATTTATATAGTATAAGTTGTCATTTCTTTAGTATGGGTCTTGTACCAGAAGCAATTTATAAATTAAATGAATAAAATAATATATATTCGCATTTTACGGTACCTATAGATTCCAGAAAAAAACGAATGTCTTTTACAAAATAAATAGAGTAGGGAACTAATAAATTATTGTTTGTAATAATAAAGATCGCAATTTTCCTGTGTGGAAAATGCAGCAAATATATTTTAATAACAATAATATATATCACGGCATTTTACCCATTGTTGGGTGTGTCAATCTGCTTTGTACACAGAATTCGGTAATGATGATGACATATTTGTATCGTGCAGGCGTTTACCAGGCGTCACCTCACGGGCACTCATTGCTGGCGTGGAGAGTGCACCACAGGGGTCAATTTTGTGCTATTTAGAATTTGAAATATTTGGCGTCGGTTCGGATCGAACCCGGTTCCCCAGATTCGCGACCAGACACTCAATAGTTTATAAATTTAGATACTTTCAGAGGTACTCAAACGTAACTATATTTTATATTTGAAGCAAAATGTACTAATAATTTTCCACCATTACATAAATCCGCAACAAATGTGTTATTGGTTGTATAATGATTATTTATTTGTTTCGTTGTAAAATATTTACTTAATTTTTCTCTTCTCCCTATATGTGACTGGACGAATGTCGCGCCAATTTATTTACGATAAAGACAAAAGATAACTCTATTTGTAAATAAGGCTAAAAGCAATTTAGATGAATACGGAGAAAAAGTTATTTTTAACTTCGAATATGAGACTAAAAATGTCTTCAAAAGGCGTCATTTATCTAGTTTTCACTCGAACTTTAATGTAAATTTGACGTAAAAATTTCTAATCTATGTTTTGACTATAGTGTAGTGACTCAAATGGAGACAAAAATTTCTTAATAGTCTCACGCAATGGCGATTAAAGATTTCATAAGGAACGCAATACAGTAATATTTAATAAAAAAAACAATAACAATGAATGTATAATAATAATAATAATAATAATAATTGAATATCTTGTAGATATCTGCTGGTAATTGCTTCAAAATTTTATTTTATTTAAGACTTGTCTATGACCAATAATACCACCATCAATACATTAATGAAAAACGGGATGTAATTTTTTTCATTATTTATGTAAATTTATGAATGATTGCACAACTGCTTTGGTCAATATACATCTGATGAGTAGATTTATGAGAATAAATGACCATACCTTAGCCTGGATTCCAGGCCGTCATCCACATGACATTGGTTGGCTTTTAATTACTCCTATTTTTTAATTTTTCTTACATAATTAAAATAATTTTACATCCAAATATTCTGGTAGTAAATATATGTTTATTATTATGTTTTTAATTTAGAATTCAATCTATAAACGGAAAGAAATGCGGTATAAAAATTTGCCAACTCACAAAGGTGAATGAATTACAAATCATTCTGCTAGCAATTTATTTATTTCGATCGCTATTTTGTTTACAAAAAAATTTAACATGATTTAGTTCAGTGAACGATAAAACTGCAGCAATATAACCAATTACTTTATTACATTATTAATAGAGATAAGAAATGGTAAATAATAAGTAAACTTTTAATTAAAAAAAAAATATTTGATTTATATAGATTATCTAATATAAAATAACGGAACAAACAACTACTATGTAGAGTTATAGATTATGACAGGAAAGTGGAAAACTGATTGTGGCAATTTTGTTAGTACCTATTTAAAATAAAATTATCAACCTACAAACTTGTATGAAATTTTGCAGTTTACATAATGAATTTTGAATTATTCAAATAAAGCAAAAAACTACGTTCTACGTACTAATAAGGTTTACGTTAAATGCATAAGGTGATATGTTGTGTGAGATGAAATAGCGAGTGTTTAACGTCACACGTTCTGTATGTGTTCTGGTTATGTTTCGGTGAGAAGTGCGGCTGTAACTTCGGTTTGTGTTGCTTTTAACGTTAACATGAATACACAAATTAAATGCGGTAAATACTGAAATTGAAAGTCCCTTATTTTTACGCGTAACGCTAACGTTTACGTTCTTTCATCTTAGAAGTTGCAATAACTCCCTAATAACAGGAGGTGGAGCGTACTGTTGAGGGCGAAGATAGCAAGATATAGTAAAAATATTTGACTGTGGGGTCCAGCAATAAAACTAATCATGAAAAGTGTCATATCGCTTACTGCTTGTATTATTACATAGGATACCAACGCCGCTGTGTTGAAATTCTTGGGTTCGCCACCTACTGTGGAGTCCTAGAGTATCGTAAAATAATCGTACTTTTCCTTGAACATAAATGCTATTTTTGTATGCCACTGTAGTTTTACTGCTGGGCCCGACAAAGTAAAAAAAAAATTACTGTAGCTATAGTTGTATGAAGCGATATAAGAAATTGAATTAAGCAGGTTTTACAACCTTTTATTGATGAGTAGGTAGCTTAATGGCCATATACCCTAAATTATTCAAACTTGTTAACATTACTTGAATTAAAAGTTGTTTTTTGTAATGCTTATAATATTTTAATCTGAGGGCACACACGCAAACCTTTTCCAGGTGGCAGTGCGCTATTTCACCTACTTATTTTTATAAGTTAATAGTGCTGTAGACTATTATGATAAATGTTTCATTCTGCATCGTACGGTTGCGCACTTTAAATAAAGTTTGCGCACGCATGCGTCGTATATCAGTTACATTTAGACTAGAAATAGGTTATACATTCAATGACTAAGGGCTGGTATTTCCATCTTCGAATAAAGTTCAGGATCAGAATAACTATCCGTCAGATAAATGATAACATATCGCATCGAAATAAAAGCATAAATGAAGTAAATTATATTGAATGTCATTTATCCGACAAAAAAGTTATCCTGCACTTTATCTGAAGATGGAAATACCGGCCCTAAAAGTGCTATCTACCTGCTAGTGCTTGTACAGCGAAAAGGTTTAATTGCTGAACAATATTAAAGTTGACATTTGAGATTAAAATCAGAATGGAGGTGATCGTGTTAATAGAATTTTGCGACAAAACAGATATTGTTAACGAAATTAGCTGTCACTATATGCAGCCAGATAAATATGCAGTTAAACGAAGATGTGTATGCAATACAACGACATAACTAGAAAAATAATTATAATAAACTTACTTTGAATACTATAGGCCAATTTCTGTTTTATTTTTTATTTTTCATTAACTGTATAATTTTCGTCTTTATCAGTTTGTAATACGATTTCGCGCTGTTCGCTCATTTTGAAATTGGTACCTTAGCACAATTGACCTAGCAATGAAATCATATGTTAGCCAGTGCCCGAGCAAAATATTGTCAGCTGATACTTAGCAGTCAGTTCAGTTATCTAGCGCTAACAGTTGCTAGCTAGCGCTAGGCTATTGAACGTACCTAATGAAAATTAAAAACATTTAAAGCGTATTATTAATTGAATACTATAATCCGGATTTAAAAGTTTATAAGGTATAGAAAAAATCTTGAATCCAAATTTCGGGTACGGACTATCATGTCGTATGACAGAAGAAAGAACCTATCTCCTCAGGTAGTCCCATAAAACTTTATAACGGGCAATAGGCTTATTCTATAATGACTTTATTGAGTTTCTTATATCGCTTCATACAACTATACCCAAGACGCGAAGCGCCAAGGAAACCCTATAGCCCCACACGTAGACGTAATGAAACTTTTCACCGAGGTACTATTTTATTCACAATCAAAAATGAATAATGAGGAATTAGTATATAAAGATTAATAATAATTAGGGAAGGAGGATCATGACAAATGTCAGTGAAGTGAATAAGAAAGTTTTTGAAAAATCAGCTGGCACCGCCGGGGCTCCAACCAGGGACCTCCCACTTGCTGGGCGGGAACACTACCAACTGATAATAATATAATAACGTCAATTAAATAAACGAATGCTTTGGCCTTGTTCATCTATCACATGAACTGTGAATTACATTTCTAATCTTAAATTTTGATATATTTACATTTATTTATTGTTTACAATTATTCGTTTCTTTCCTTACCAAATGTAAAAAAGCTTTGTTTATGTGTAAATACCTATCACCAATATGCAATCAGGCCAGGAAGTAATTCTGAGGTTTGGAAGTGGCAACTTCCCGCCCTCTTGGAAAATGAATATTCAATATCTACATAACTTGTCAACTTTTTAAAAGTCAGAAATCGCACTAATCGGTTGTGGTTGCGAATAATATAGTTATTTATATACCTAGCCACTAAAGTATAATTTTTAATTACGAATATGGAATTTATTCTACGAGGCGATAGCCGAGAAGAATAAATCATATGAGTAATAAAAAAAAAAATACTTTAGTACTGAAGTATACATTATATTTTTTTCCGAAATCGTTAAATTATTAATTAAAAAGATAAATAAATAGCATTATGTTATGTATTTGTAAGATGTTAGATCAATTGAATGAGCTGTTGCGATGAACATGGCTGTGGTAACAAAAGTACTGTCAAATGTCTTAAGACCTGTCAAATACTTTAACAGCACAACATCACTTATTATTTCGGACATTCCAGTTTACTTCTAACTTTAAAATGATTAGTTAGACGTATACTTGATTAGTATGTGAACACAGAATATCCATTGAAAAAAAGTTTGCAATATTGGCAACCGAAATTAACGATAGAGGCGCTGATTTGCGAAACAAAATGGCTGCCATACGATGTGTTTGACATATGACAGTTCACATTGTTCATTGTATTTCGTTGACTGTATATACAAACCGAATTTAAAAATGAAGGCGATAAGTTTAAATATTTAATTATTAATTACTACTCTACTCACTCAGCTGTCACTTATTCAAAATGGCGCTTTTACGATTGCTTTCCGTAGTACCGGTTTGCTCCATAAGAGGGGAAATTTTATCTACGACTACGAATATGTATATTTTTAATAGAAGTTAGAAATTTAGGTTAATTGAAGTTTGACAGATGAGTATGTAAAGTTAAATTTTGACATAAAAGTCTGTCAAGTTTTACTTTAGCTACTATTTTGGCTAACTTCGCGGAGTGATATCGCGCAGGTACTTTAATGTCGATTACGGAAAAAATATTTACAATTCCCATTAAAATTTTATGTATTTTATATTAGTTAATAAAACAATCATATAAAAAATGTATAATAGTAATAAAATATGTGAAAATGTTATGTTTTTCTTAACTCCTTATTAAAAATATATTTAAAAAAACATAATTTGCTATTAATTTTCCAATCCATACAACGTATTAAATTTTAGATCATATCCCTATAACCTTTAATCTTTTAAATTAGTAAAGGAAATTTTTTAATTATTATAGAAGGAAAATCCGATACCGATAAACTTTTAGCATATCTGGGGAAACTAAACCATTTTGAAGGATTTTTATTGACCTTCAATTCGCAATATGTTATCTGCGTAATGATAACATGAACATCACTAGTTGCACTTCAATAACAACAGTGACTTGTATATAAAAGTAGTTGAACGTTGTATAGATACATATGCGCGTAATTTCATGTTATCTACTACAATAAAAACTACTTTATTCATTGATTTTTAAGAGGACTAAAATATGTAATAAGAAATGTAGAACAATGGGAGGGAAATGTAGATGTCGCAATTTATAGTGCTTCACAAATTAGTTAATAGTTACTAGATGCGAGATTTGAATCCCATACATCTTGTTTGTTCAATATGTGCGTCAAACATTGAGTTATCTTTACATATTATTACAAACAAAGACAAAGCCAACAAAACGAAAATTATGTGTAAGTAGGAATATTTTTAAACGAACTATTAATTTTTGGGTTCGTATCAACCCAATTTGTAATTTATATAAAATATTAGTAAACACATATACAATAGGCTATTCCATGATATTTATTAATTTATTTTCTTGGAGTACATAAATATGACCACATGTGAAGTCCGAGTTAAAAATTCCTCTGAGTATGCGAGATATTAAGGTCCGCATTTTAAATTTGTTTTGTGACGTAGATATGTGGGTTACCAGAAATAAACAAATAGTGGTTCACATGCATACTATTACGAAAAAATGTTGAGCATATCACAAAATAATATATACCTAATATTGTATTTCAATATTAGAGAAATAAAATATATTACTGCACATAATTAATTTCACTCTTTTTTCTCATTTATAAAAACAAAGAAAAAAGAAAGTCATCCGAACATGTCCGACACACCCGAACAAGTATATTTTTATTTAAGACGGCGCTTCACAAAGTAGAAGTTCATACTTGGTGGATCCTCACGCTCACACACGCGCGTACGTGTCCTGCGTCATCACAAGCAAAACACCCCGTATTTTTTAGTGGGAGTACGTAATTTATAATAAAAAAAATGGAATTTTCCGTATCCTTTAACAGTTAGGCCGAGCGTAACACATAACATGCAACGTGCAATATGAGGTAAAACCGCGCGCATGCTTGTGCCGCATAAATGCAATAGAAATAAATAGATATCGTCGAAACCCTCATATACCATTTACTCCATGTTGCATATTGCGAGTTTCATGTATCCTTGGTGTATGATGGTTTCGACTATATCTACGCATTTCTATAGGTTTTATGCTGCACAAGCATACACATGGTATTTACCTTATATTGCACGTTGTATGTTGTGTTTGATGTAGCCTATAGACCATTTCAGAAATTAAAAGCGCATGCGCCAAGTGTTAGACTGCGACAAAAAGTTAGTGCCGTTTTCTTTTCTTTTTTTGTTTTGTTGGTGTCGTTTTTCAAATAATTATGATGGGTACTAAACTTCGGGCCCCCAAAATATTGCTATTTGAAATGTTTTGTCTGGTTTGGAAAAAAAAGTGGGGTTAAGTAGGTTAATACAATATTTTATAATTGATCGCTGAATATACTTCACTTTTTCACATACTAAAATAAGTTTTTATTTGTAAAATATGACTTTAAACAATACCTTATACTCAAATTCATATTAACAACTCTTGGGTAGTTTTAAAATTTTAAACTATATATGCCCTGGTTACGTATAAATTTGAAATGCCGCAATTTAACGGCACTAACTTTTTAGTTCAAAAAGTAAATGTAGTGGTCGCTCAAATTTCTGAAATGGTCTATTAAAGTCTATTTATTTAATGTAACATAGTGAAAACTTCTTACTTTGATCCGTTGATGCTGCTTCCATCTTGTGGTAAAAATGTGTCTAACTCAGTTGCCGTTTGGCCATTCTGTTCCTGGAAAGAAATATAAATAAATTACTATATTAATACTCTATATAATTTTATTAAATGTCAATAATATAATAAAAAAGTAATAAATAAAAAGATTAGATTTACATATATTTTTTTAACAAATATAAGTTCTGGATTTCGTTCATTGGGTGACCGAATTTATTTCACGCAAATGTTGGCAATGGCTAAGTACATATTTTTATTGTAATAAGTGTTTACCAGATGTCTCCAGACTGGCTCTGGGAATAGTGTACCGTAGGAGTAGGACAAATAATTAATTTTTTCTACTCCCTTTGTTAAAATGTGAGTTAACGTAGTGCTTTCCTTGGCGCTAAACAACATTTTAATCATAACTTGACAAGCTGTTGCTTCGATCGAATTGGACACG
Organism: Harpalus rubripes; assembly: GCA_963082715.1. Taxonomy (NCBI): domain Eukaryota; kingdom Metazoa; phylum Arthropoda; class Insecta; order Coleoptera; family Carabidae; genus Harpalus; species Harpalus rubripes. The sequence goes on along the minus strand of OY720452.1, from coordinate 39,878,787 downwards.
GCCTGAAGCTAGCAACCACTAACAACTGATTCATTAAACACCAGGTGAAGTTAGTGCTGGAGCTGACAGCTGTCATTCAGAAAAAATAACTAACCTAAAAAGTGTATTTCTTTATTTCTGCTGTTTTAATTTGCACTAGTAGAAAAAATATAGTATGTCACTCGTTTTATAAACTCTTTAGACAACTTTTTATACACTCGCTTCTCTAGTGTCAAAAAAAATAAAGTGACGTTTATAAAACTTGTTACATAATATAATTAAGTTTAAGTTTATGAAATTTAACTTACCGCTGCTTTGACCATCGCAGTAATTTCCGGACGCCCTAGCGTTTCCGGTAGATTATCGACGGGAAGTTAGAAGAGGTATTGTCTGCAACTGAAAAAAAGAGTAATTATTTTAACTTGTTTCAATTAAAAAATTGTTTGATTTTTTTTATTCATCTGTTATTGATTTTATCGCTTACTTTATTATAACTAAATTTATACATGTAAATAGTTGTTTCCTTTTAATTGTAAAAGGTTAACGACTCTTGTTCAATATAAATTTTGTGACCTGAATTCTATAGCATTTTAAGTCGTTGATCATCATTATCACTGGTAAATCATTTTTAGTAATATTTATCTATGTATGTGTTACATAATAATTAATAGTGTATTGTGTTTAAACCTACATATATACATACTCAAGTATTTCATTTTTTTGCATGTTATGAATATGTATTTTGCATACATTATTTATGCTAAGTGAATGAATATATAAAATATATTCTTTAACTTTAACATTAACATAATTTAAATTAATTAATTACCAAAATTTTTGTAACTAATATTTTTGTCCAAGAACAATAGTAATATTTTTTAGATATTCTGTTTATACATATTCAAAATTTATTTACAATAATTATTTTTTAATGTGTAAGATGAATAATGATTTATCCGAAAAATGGGATGCATTTATATTTTTATTTCATGGTTACACACGTTCTTACTTTCTTATAGTAAATTAATATTGAATGTGTTCCAAAAAATAAAAATAGATATAAATTCTTTAATATTAATTCAGATTTTAAAAATAAGTTTTCCTATTCTTTTTGCCAAAGAATACGGCACGGGTAAAATATAACATAAAGAACATAAGTTCATGGTTATTAGGTCGAGACGCACCTTTTGTACATGTGAGTTTTACATATCGTATGTACATTATTTAAATTTTAAATATATTACGTATGAATGTACGTGATGTAAACTTAAACTACATAGATACTTTTATATTTCCAAACAATGACAATTATTATACAGTAGATATGTATTTTTGTGTTAAAATTTTATTTTATAGAATTATTGTTGATGATGTATTTTTTGTTAATTATTAATTAAACTATGTTCAAGCGTTTTCTTTGCCCAATTAAAAAATAATAAAAAAATATAATGATCATTATAAATATGCAGGCATTTTTTCAATATAAAAATTATTTAATTTTGACAACCAAAATCACATGATCTGTACATAAATAAAAGTACAAGGTTAAAATATATAATCTATAAGATTTATGTATAAAATATATTAATTCCATAGCCTCTCCACATTGATCTGTCCAGGAACAAAAAAGTTCTGTTTCAAATGAATTTTAAAATTGGTATATATATATATATATACCTGTAGTGTAGATTACTTATATCACCCACTATGGTCTGTCCAAGAACAGAGCCCAAATACTCAAAAATTGGGTACTCTAAGTAGTGATATATTTATTTTTAAATTGTAAAATATATCTTTCTTATCTTGTCCTACATCAGATCCTTAATCTTGACTTGTGAGAAGTCTGAAAAGTTGTGAGTGACACCGTGAATCCTTTTAACTTAGTTATAAACCAACTTCACACTGTTCACTGCTATGGTGGATACCAGACTGAAGACTGAAGTTAATCACGAGAGAATGGGATGAAATAAGGCAAAAGTTCATACACCCGCGCGCATATTAGCATAAATTTATGAAATTTGAACTTTAAACAGACACATCTTGTTTACAGATGTAGATGCGTCATGTTGCTTGTCACGAAATAATTTTAATACGATAAACAATTAATTACTATTGGCATCATTTATCATTATAAAGTTTGGTTGGCTATAGGACAACTATTTTTATTATCATTTTATATAAAAAAGAATAAATGAGAGCGTTTGTTTAACCGCCCGACCATGAACTAGAAACCCTGAATTTAATAAGAGTTCAAACTTTCAAGAACAAGAAAAACTGATAACAGAAAAAAATAATCAGTCCATATATTCACGAGTAATTAGAAAGAATACAATTAAGATACTTGTAACTCCATTTTTTTTCCTTTAGCAAAATTTATACATATCTACATCCAGTCCAATCCAATAGAGACCTGTTTACCTATGTAACCATATCCGGTTAATCTAATGTCCGTATTATCCGGACCATACTAAAAAAATAAAAATGGCCTAGCTAATTAAACGGAAAAAAGGGATTTTTTAAATGTAGAAATTTCTCTATTTAATAATTTAATAAACACCAAAAATGAAAAATAACATATGTATGTAATTTGTATGTATGTAAGTACAAGATAAGAAGTGGATAATATATATTTACACTAACATATGTACGTATATAATATGTACAAATAATAATTTACTTAATCAAAAACATAATATATTCTGACGACTGGCGACAGAGAAAAAGTATTTTGTTCCCTAACATGTAAACATTGAATTATCAGAAATAGTGATTGGGGCGAGACGAGGAATTTTTTTATCTTGTCACGTCCCGTATCGAAAAGGTAAATTGACATCTTGTCTCGCTTTTTTTCTAGTCTCGGCTGAGATTCTAGTCAAGATTCCTCAATTTTTTTTATTTATGTAATTTAACAATAAAGTAAGAGACGTCACACAAAAATATCATGTGTTTAATTGTTTACTCGTTAACACTGCTTCAACACATTTGTCTTTGGATTATATGGTTTAACCAAAAATTCGTATTTTTTACATAAATCGTAAAAGAATTATTATGTAGGTCATTAAAATATTTATATTAGAGTATAACATTTATATTTTTAGAAGAATCAAATAATATATTCTTCATAGTTTAATTATTTAAAAAAAATATAAATATCATCACGGTATATTATCCATTGCTGGGCGTGCCAATCTACTTTGTTTGTACACAGATTTCGGTAATGATGATGACATATTATTATTATTATTGTTTTTAATTCCTAAAATTATTCGAAGCAAATAAATACAAATTCCTATTCCAAGATCATGGACACATGTAGGTAGGTTGTAATGGCCAAAAAAAAGACGTGTCAGCCTGTCAACAGTCCCTGTTCGGGCGCCATTTTTTGAGGGAAAAATGGTCATTCTGTCAACTTTACTCGACGTTCTCTTCAGTTCTCCTTGCTGTCAAAACGGGTTTCTCGGGCGCCAATCGATCTGTCGATAACACAGCACAGGAGATGTGAAGGACGCTCTCTCTGAAAAGAGTGGGTTGAACGCCAAAAGGGCTCGGGTAGCTTAGTGGAGACAGAGTTCGGTTTTTGACAATGAAATCATAATGAATTTTAATAATTTATTAAAATATATTAAAACGATAATAATAACAAACAAATGAAAGTAGCAATCGTTAGCCTACTATAGGATACTGAATCAGCGGTACTTGAAGGATTCGTTTATTAAGAGAAACGGTCAACAATGAACGGGCAACAATGGCACACACCAAAGTTGAGAACAGCAAAACGGTAACAGTGTTGTCATTCGACAACACTCATCAACAATCGCGATTATTTTATTGTATCTACTTAGAAATACATAAAAATACAAATCCTTCATCGGATTAAAAATATTTATAATGGTAGAATAGTATACCTAGGTAGGACTTTAGGTGCGAAGACCGAAAACGCTCATCAGTAAGCGAAACACGCTGCCACAAAGTATAGTATTGCGGGTTTATTTAAAACGAACAAAGACCGTAATCACATAATATTTGTGCGTTAAATTAGGTTATGTTAAAATGTTTAGAAAGCAACAAAGTAGGCAGGTGTCTGGACGCTTACTGATGATAGGCAATGACGACGCTGGTAGGGGACTGGATGAATACACTTTCACATGGACATGGATTCACTTAAATTATACTTTTTTATTTACATTATGTATACATAGGATTTCGGGATTTGAACTCCTTTCGTGGTATGTCTTTAGCGTGACTTCATGGCACACACATACACCACTATTGTTACAGACCCTAGACGGTGCCCGATAGCTAGATACGAGGGTTGCCTTTTATATTTTGGGATTGGACAACCCTAGTGTTGCAAACTGGCAACTGACAGCTCTATCGTAAAGTTTGACATTTTTGAGGTTATACATACTCAGAACGTTTTGACATACGAGCGCTATTTGTGTTGTTTACAATAACTTAAAAGATTCATCTCGGCCAAAAAATGGAATTAAATCGTGAACATTTTCGTGCGATTATTTTTTACAACTTTCGACGTGGATTAAGTCAACAACAGTGCATCGATGAACTTAATTCAATTTTTGGCGATGAAGCTCCATCAAGGACCAGTGTTTATCGATGGTATGGTGAATTCAACCGAGGTCGTAGTTCACTCCAAGACGAATTTCGTGAAGGTCGTCCAAAATCAGTTGTTGTTCCGGAAACCATTGATGCTGTGCGCGAACTGATATTGCAATATCGTCATGTGACCTATCGTGAGATTGAGGCAACCTTAGGCATTAGTGGGACCAGCATACATTCAATATTGCATGAACATTTGACTGTCAAAAAAATTTGTTCGCGTTGGATCCCACACAATTTGTCAATCGCTCAAAAAAAGGCTCGTGTCGATTGGTCGAAAGAAATGCTCAAAAAATACGATCGCGGTGCTTCGAAACACGTCTATGACATCGTGACAGGTGATGAATCGTGGATTTACGCGTATGAGCCCTAAGTAAACAGTAGTCGACTGTATGGGTGTTTCAAGATGAGCCAAATCCCACAAAAGTTGTTCCCGCACGAAGCACTTCCAAGCAAAATGGTCGCCTGTTTTTGGAAAAACTGGACATGTCGCAACCGTACCACTAGAACAACGCAGAACAGTCAATTCTGAGTGGTACACAACCATTTGTTTGCCAGTTGTCTTCCAAGAAATCAGGAAAACCAACCGCCGAAGACGGATCACTCTTCACCACGACAATGCAAGCTCTCACACATCGGCTCAAACAACTGCATTTTTGAGCACTCAAAACATCGATTTGATGAGTCATCCGCCGTATAGTCCTGACTTGGCACCGAATGACTTCTTTTTATTCCCGTACGTAAAAAATAAAATGAGAGGTCAACGTCAAGCTATTTTCGATGATTAATATTTGTTTTTGTTCTCTAATCCCGAAATATAAAAGGGTACCCTCGTATTGCCAAGTTAATTCTATCACAACTTAGAAAGGTATCGGGAATAGATAATGATCTATAAAAATATACTTTTTTTATTTACATTTACTAATTTAAAGTAAACTATTATTGAAACTAAACCAAAAATACTACATTTGCCGTACTTTACGGCCTTTCTCTAATCGACATCTCGATGCTATAGCTATTAACACTTAATACTGACTTCCACCAGAGACTCTATGAACGACTATGTTTCACCCACAGTCCCCGCTCTTTAGCTTGAGCAACTTCGCAAGCCCGGATGATAAAGACGCCGTCAATTCTCGGAATGAAAGCTGACCTCGTGGGTGGACACACATGGCTTCTAACGCACTTGGAATCTGCAAGTGTCCTAGGTTCTTCCGCACAATTAAAATTGTCTATATGGATAGATGTCTTATCGAAGAACAAAGCCGGCTTCCCACGGCCTATAGCATGACTAGCGCGTTGCGCCACTACCTGAGTAGACGAGCTTCCACAAATCGCATTCCCAGGGCGATTTTACTTTAGCGTACAACTTCGTATTAGTTGACTTTAACGAATTTTTTAAATTTTCTAATCATCCATAGTAAAAACTGTATTGAATTTTTCCCTAATTCTAACCCACATCGTGAACTGCGTTGCGGTCCTTATGTTTTTCATTTATTGGATTCCAATGGGGGAGTTTTCGAATTTATTTTTTTTATGTTAAATTATTTTTAAATCTGAAGTGTTTTTACTTTTATATTAGGTAAAACATACCGGAGAAAAAAAAATGTTAAACTTTTGCAATATTTTCTTTCCGTCATTACGGCGTATATGTTTACATTTGACAGTTGACAATTTAATTTCTATGTGTATCGTATTTTCGAGGTTTAACATGTACATATTTAAAATAAAATAATATACTTTTTGCGATTTGACATTGAATTTGACGTTTCAATATCAAATATAGAAGACATACGTTCATGTTTTCATTCTAAACTAGTGTTCGTAGCGGACAACTACGTCGAACCATACGCCATCGTATTACGGCGATTTAACTAACGATAAATTTAATATCGTTGTACAAAAAGATACGCTATATTTTATTACTTTTATTGCATTAATAGTAATAATGCATGTATAGTATTGCACTAATGTGGACAAATCATTACATTTCAACATTAGATTATGTTTAATAGAATTACAAATTAATTTTGGTCTTTGTATACGAGTAAGTTTAGATAAATCAACAATGCGTTGTGACTGTTTTTGTTTTTCGCTTATTGAAGATTTTCGGTTTTTGCTCCTAACATAAGGCATATAAATATCCAAACACTAATATATAAAATCAGTTAAAAAAAATCTGATGTGGACACCACACGTCTTCCTTGTACGCCTATTAAACTACCTATACATATTTTTTTTAACTAAATTACGAAATATTAATTTAAACTTCAAAACGGTAGAATATTATAGTGATCATAAAGGTAGGCGCATAACTAGACATTATACAAGCCGAAAAAAATCAATTTCAAAACTAGTTTGAAAAATAACGACGACAAAAAAGCGTCAGAGGAAGGCCATCATTTGACGTTATGTGACATTAACATTATTTTTTTTGTTCTAATCCATAGTAAGCTTTATTACAAAAATCAAAAAGTATATAATTTTTAAATTTACATATCTCGCGTACATAAAGGGCTAATCTAAAACTCTTATTTGACGCATAATTAAAAGCATTTTATTCAAGAAATACTGTTAACAACGTCAGGTAATATATCACTTCCGGTTAGCCTATTTTAACCAAAATCTACTATTTTATTCCCATACATAAAAGTCTTACATACCAAATTTGAAAAGTTTTGGATTATATTTTCAAATAGTTTTTCATCAAAATCTATTATACTCTTCAAGTGAAGTACTACTTCTGGAAATTATTTAATGAGCAAAAAGGGAGGTGTACAACTAGATGTTATAGCAGTTCTAAATACAAAATTTCAACTTTCTACGGCTTACCGTTTTTGAGTTATACAAGATACGAACGTACATACGTACTTAAATAAACTCAAATTACTGTATGAAAATTGTATTTTATATAATTATCATTAGTTACCTACCGTTTTTTTATAGAGAAAAAAAATTGTTATGAAGTTTCTAAAATATGAAAAATAAGTTTGACGATGTTTTTGTATCTGTCTGTAGGCAAGTGTATTTAAATTCTACTACATTGAAAAACGTTAAATTACGTATTTAAGCTGAGTTTATTAATGACCAAAAAGGGAGGTGTACAACTAATGTTATAGCAGTTCTAAATACAAAATTTCAACTTTCTACGGCTTACCGTTTTTGAGTTATACGAGATACGAACGTACATACGTACGTACGTACGTACAGACGTCACGTCGAAATTAGTCAAAATGGATAGGGTACTATACCATAGTCAAATTTTAACTAACTTATATAATAAAACGAAAATATACATAAATTAATGAGTATGAGTGCAAAAAAATTATTTAAATATTAATTAGTTTGCAAACTACAAGCACAGACAAACAGCAAGCTTGCTGTTTGTCTGTGCTACAAGCGATTGAAGTCGGTTACTAATTGGTAATGATGTTTTAGGTCCTAAGAATTTGATTGGTTGCATAAATTTAAAAACGAGACTCGCGCGTCTTTTACCCTCACCTGAAAAGATTGAGCTGTCGCTTCCATGTACTCGTATATAACCTATCAAAAAATTTAACAAATTTGTGTTTGATGAATTTGTTTAATTATAATTTTCTAATAATATCTTCAATAATAATGTATTTATAATTACATCAATTTGTAATTTTAATTAAATGAATACCTAATAATATTAATTTTGTGCAAATGATATTTTCTTGAAAATTATGGTAGGTTATTGCACCTTCACTGTACTTTTTTTTCCAATTTAACTTAATCCCTCGTCCTATTTTAAAGAAACTGGGTAGTTAAGATCTCACGTATTTTCAGATTAACTGTATTTGGTGCTAATAATTTAGAAGAAATGGAAAGGCACAAGCATACCAAATATTTTAGAGGAGATATAACTTAAATAAACTCAAATTACTGTATGAAAATTGTATTTTATATAATTATCATTAGTTACCTACCGTTTTTTTATAGAGAAAAAAAATTGTTATGAAGTTTCTAAAATATGAAAAATAAGTTTGACGATGTTTTTGTATCTGTCTGTAGGCAAGTGTATTTAAATTCTACTACTTTGAAAAACGTTAAATTACGTATTTAAGCTTAGTTTATTAATATTTTGATAAACATTGTTGTGGATAATAACATATTTATGTACATATAATGGATTTGAAGGTAAAAATCTTAATAACATAGTTAAATGTTGAATCAACTTGAGGAAGATTTCCGGAGTCAGTTTTTACATAACCAAGTTCCATCGAGATTTAAAACTGCCTCAAAATAATACGAATAACATTATCGCAAAATACGATTTTTTTTAAACTTATACCAAAGTAAAATTTACACACGCTAGCGCCATCGGCCGTCCCCCCGTTGTACTTTGTGTCATAATATTGTCAAACTGTTTCAATGTTTTATAATTTATTAGGAAAAAAATGCTTATAACTTTATAAGTTTTTATATAAAATATTTCAGCTATGCGAACATGAAACAATCTAACTTTAAAAGTTTATATCTTGTTTATTACGCAAAATTTTTAAGTCGCGTTTCCAGTAAAATTCTAATTTCATCCTGTTCTTACAGGAAAAAAAAATTAAATGGTATAGGACCCTATTCAGGGATGTTAAAATGGATATTTCCGCTGAAATCTGAAAACCGAAACTTTTCGCGATTACAATACTTCTTTTATTATGTACAAGAACGTAAATCAATAAATATTTTTTAAAGAATCGAGATAATGCGAAGTAGGTATGTCTCAACTAGGGTTGCCAAATTTACAAAGTTACAAAAAAAGGACATTTGTTTCGACAATGTTTTTCTGAATCATATCTTATGTTACTTTGCGTATACTTATGTATAGGTACGGGGTGGTGATTGGGAGTCCGGAACCCGCTTTCGCAATTTCCTGCTATTTTAGGTAAAACTGCTTCAAATAAAAGATGTGATGTAGAGAATAAAATTCTCCATCTACATCATTAAGCAAAATTAATTTTGCTTGCTTTTTAATGGTATAAATTGGGTAATTTCGAAAATTGCTCTACAAATACCGATAGCTGGAATTGAAACAGAAAAAAATCTAATGTGGCCAGCACATTCATTACCTTCCGTCATTTCTATGTATTTTATACAGATTCTATATTTCCAGTACATTACCTTCCCTCAATTCCATGTATTTTGTATAAATTCCATACAGAGAGTTTCTTAGAATTGACTCTATATTTGCAGCAAAATCATAACACAAACATACTATGTCAACCACACTTGACATTGACATCTGTCTAACAGAATTTTTTTAGCTGTTTCCAGTGTTATTGCATAGTTGGCTGCTTTATGAAATATGAATATGAAGAATAAAATGTAATGAAATCGTATAGAGAATAAAATATTCTTTAATATTTGTAATAACGTTAAATGTGAAAAAATTATATTTAACAGCGTTTTTTCAAGAAAAACTGTTAAAATCATCAAATGAGGGTACTTCCGGCCGACCAATTATAACCATAATCTGATCAGCTCTTCATATGGATATAACGAAGAGGAATACGAAACAATTATAATTTTTAGAATTGTAGTCTTGGAGTTATCCACGGAGAAAAAATTGTCACACACAGACACACACACGCGCACGCACAGACATAATCGCAAAAATAGTAAAATCGTATTCTAGGGACTCTAAAATGTGCTTATTCATTAAAAACTCACCATCGAATTTTTTGACCAAAAACAATACCTTCCTTACCTGAAGGTATGACAATTAACAAATGTTAACGATTTCTTTGTAAAATTAGGTTAGTTTATTTTTATTATTATTTGTAATTTCTGCTCAAGTGTATAATTATATTTAAATTATTAAATAATTGTTCAATTGAACAATATAATTACAAATAATACCTAATAAAACTAAATCAACCTAACTTGGTAGATAAAACAATAAACATATATTAATTAATTTCGTTAAATCTATGTCTGGGCTGATTTTCGCCATTTTTATACCTAATTTCTGCCGTTACCCGTTACAACGCATGCAAAATTAATTTTACTTACTGATTCACATGCAGAATTTTATGCTCTATACAACTTTTATTTAAAGCTTTTTTTACCTAGATTAATTAAGGAAACAGGAAATTACGAAAGTAGGATTTTACATATTAAACTTCAATATTCGGGAGTTCCAGTCACCCACCATTCTGTACATGAAGAATACAGAAAAAAACAGAAATCGAGAAATATGTATTTTTACTTTTAAAACCCAAAAAACAAAAAATATTCTACAACAAAATTCTTTGTCAGTAAAAACTATGTTTTCTTTTTTGTACGTGATGGAAGATTACATTAGACTAAGTTGTTTTCTCCCACGTTATAAAAGATGGGTCTCCGAATGAAGAAAAAGTAAAAAATATAATGTTCCCATTAAAATAAAAAAGTTAGGTGCAGTATATTGAGAACCAATGGTCGAAAAAATGGTTTTTTTTTCAAACGTCGTAGAAATGGCATATTTTGTGACTAGATTCACAAGGTAGAAGTTTCATTTCTACGCCGCTGGAAATTTCTACGCCGGCGGAGTAGAAATAGCTAATTTCTACGCCGCCGGAGTAGAAATGGCTAGTTTAATAAAATAAATAAATATCCATAGAAACTACATAGAATTAGCGAATAAAAAGAAAAGTAGTGCGTTTGAAAAAAAAAATGAATGTGTCATTCGGAATAAAAGTGTCTTTGTGTGCCTCGCATGCAATTGTCCGACTCGCTTCGCTCGTCGTGCAAACTTCCATGCTCGCCACACAAAGTATCACTTTTACTCCTAATAACACAATATACTATCGTTGTATAATTTTTTTTGTAAACTGGCCTCTTTGTGTAGCTTATATACTTTTCGAGATAGCAATGATGGCCCATTTAAAATTAACAACATGTATATTTAATCTCTGTGATGTCTATGAATTTTTCTTAAAATATTTCTTCGTATTTAACTAAATGAATTGTTCACGGTTCTGGATCTTACAATAAAAGCTGTATAAAAACAATTGAATACATATTATTTTCTGAGTATTGTTAAAGCTAACTATGACGTCGATACAAAAATAATTTAACTATCGCAAAAGTAATTAGTTGAATTAAATATTGAGAACGTCTTACATCATTTTAATAGCACAGCAATAAGTTGTGAACATCACTGAAAAACTTATAAAATAAGCAAAAACATGAGATTTTTAACGAAAATTCCCATTTAAAAAATCTTATGTATTCTACCTGCGTATGTGAGAATATTCATATTTTAAGAATTATTTTTGTTTTCAAAAAATCTAAATACACCATACTATACTATTCTATCTATGTATGTACAAACATACAACAAAAAAAATCTGTATGTATTGTAATACGCCAAATATAAGAAATTCGACACCTGGACACCTGTATGCACAATGTTTATATGCAATAGCTAATTTTAAGAACAGAGTTACCACATAAAATCATACTACTTAGTACTATACGTATATGTTATATGTATGTATGTACTCGTACGTATATTTCATTTTTTTTTAATTATTTATTTCATATTTATAAAAATATGTTGAAGATCACTTATTAAACAACTATTTTTTATTTAATTAATATTAAAAGAAAAAATTAAAAAATACTGGAACAATTGAAAAATAAAAATGACATTTATTAACTTGAAGAAATTTAATCGGAATTTTATTTGGCAGTGGAAACTCTTTTTGTTCAATTTCATTGTTCCCTATCTATTAATAAACTCTTGCAATTATGAATGCGCCAATATTCACCTATTAAATCGTTCTATTTAAAAATATCTGAAAGTTTGCCTTTTCCATTGGCACATATTTTTTGCTCGCACCAAATAGTATAATGACACGTGTTGGTGTTACTAATTCGCAGCTTACTATACATACATACAATGTTATTTTGTTCTTGAAATTATATTTGTATCTCTCGCTGTATGTTAAATCAATCAGTAACAATCAAGGTGTTAATAAAATGAAAATAGTGTTAATCAATATGTTCATGAAACAAAATTCTATATTAAATTAGATTAAAAATTTATTTTAACCACTAAGCTTGAATCATTTTTATTCCATAAATCATCCTTTGACAAGGAAAACATAATTTAAACTTATTTCCTGCAAACTTCTATACAAACAATTATTATTTTTGCATTAAGGAAAATACATTGCAATAAAAGTTATGATATATATGTTAACGACTAATAAAATAATAATAAAACTATTTTAATAATACTTATTCTTAAGTAGCAATTATTCCAACATAAAGAAAGGTTATACATTAAAAAATAAAGCACTACATAGTTTTTAATATTTGACATGGGTATTACAAAAATATTTTCAATCACGCATCGCAAATGTTGGTATGTTAATAAACAATAATCAGTATTTTTATGGAAATATGAAGTTAATAATGATTATAGGTAATTCTGTAGTGAAAGGAAAGAATTCTAATAGTATTTACCTGTAATAACTTTTTACAAGTATTTATAGAATGTACGGTTTCGAAATTGGACTTTAGGGAAACACAAGTAATTTAAAAATTGTATATTCTAAAAATCTAGCTTATAATAAATTATTGGTTGGTCGGCAAACGGCGGCCCTACAAGTGATTACATGTAAACGTGTTATTACAGAGTTCTGTCTCTAGTGGTAAAGAAAGCTTTTACGGACTGTTAAAACCATAGCAACAGGTAAACATATTTATTTATTCATTATTGCGTTTCGTCATATGTTTCCAAAGACTATTTCGATCAAATAGTTTAATGTATTATGTTGTAGGTTCCAATTTTTTTTTTTTCAAATTGTTTACTATTCAGTATATTTTAAAACATTGTACAATGCTCAACCGTTACCCGAAATTTACGTGCTCGCACGGATAACAAACTTGCTTCTTTTGCTCGTTAAATACCGTGCCCGTAAAGTTCTGAGTAACGGTCTTGCAATGTAAATTACTATAAAATACATGCACTGGTTATGTCACTTGTCACCTGTTATTTATTTCATTGGTTGGTCCCACAAGCCTTATTTTAAACGTTGTTTTGAAAAATGACGTTTTTAAATAAATAAATAAATAAATAAATATATCATCACGGCATATTACCCATTACTGGGTGTGCCAATCTGCATTGTACACAGAATTCGGTAATGATGACATATTTGTAACGTGTGGGCGTTTACCAGGCGTCACCTCACGGGCACTCATTACTGACATTACCTTTTTTACAATTTTCGTTATTTAATAATAATAATAATAATAATAATAATAATAATAATAAACAATAATAATAAACAATAATAATAAATAATATACTAATTTATCAAAATATTTTTAAATAGAACATACTTTGTATTCAAACAAATATTTTGAAAAACGTCGTTCTTTGTGGCCATTATGTTTGAGATTCTAAGTGATACGTGTTTCCTTGAATATCCGCTACTTGACAACGACCTTATATTATTAATCTGCAAAATGGCAACTTTAAATTAAAAAAATTATATAAATATAAATTATATACAAAGCCTAAGAAACACGTTTCACTCAGTGGAGTATTTAGAAACTGGGCACTGGGGAACGTGCCCCTGATGTCATTTAAAAAAAATTATATTATCATTCACGTATTACATATATCATAGATAAATAAAGGACTAAAAATACTAATAAAAATAATAAAATATACAGAATTTCTATGTATTTTTCAAATTGTTTATTATTTTGAAAATAAACATATCTTTTTCTCACGAGAAGGAAAATTTGCCGCACAAGCCGAAAGTGACTACGCAAATCCTTCGAGTGAAAAAAAAATATATAATTTACTTTCAAGTTGCATACATTTTTTTACATCTGCAATAAAAGTGTGAAAAAAAGTGTCATAGCGTTTCATTATATCACTTCGCAGCGTTAAAAAAGAGCACTTTTTTCACACTTTCATGTATTAAAAAATTATTACAATTGAGTAAAGTATATCTTTTTTCACGAGAAGGAAAATTTGCGCAAATCCTTTGAGTGAAAAAAAGATATAATTTACTCATGAGTTGTATACAAAAATTTTTCACCTCTACAATTAAAGTGTGAAGAAAAGTGCCACAGCGTTTCATTATTTCACTCCGCAGCGTTTAAAAAGTGCACTTTTTGCACTTTCATGTGTTAAAAATGTAATAGAAAAAATGGCAAGTCACGTTTATAAGATACGACTATCAACTTTTATTTTTTATATAGCAACCTATAATTATTTTACTAAAATATGAATCGCCATTTTTGTCTTAAGTTATTTTTATTACTTAATTTGTTGTTCTAGCTTCATAAGTTGTATAACATTGTTATATTTTGTTTATTTTCACATAGCCACCTACAATATTAGAATAAAAATAATTAGCTCATATTTCTCAATTATGTTATTTTCTCGATTTTTTCAAATACATTAATAAAAAGTAATACAAAATATCTACCTCTGTATATTTAAAATAATAAAACTTTTTTATGAATAATTTCTTGTATTACTTATAATAAAAAAAAGTTATAGCGTTTTCAGCTTACATGTCGAGTGCGCACTTTTTTGCACTGAGCGTTTTCAGCTTGTCATTGAGTGCAAAAATTAGTCAGCTGATGCGTTTTCAGCTTAAGAAAAAGTTGCACCGTGCACTGGCTCAGTGAGACTTTTGTGCACTGACTCCCTAGGCAAGTGCAATAGTATCAGTGCAAATATGGCGAATGAGGGCAGAACTCGGTCAGTGTGGTCACGTGATATGTTGCACTCAGTGCGCACTTGCACTGAGTAAGCTGAAAACGCTATTAGGTTAGATTAGGGTTGGGTGCAATCCGCGAAATATAAAAAGATGCTGACACCTACTTTAAAATTTGGAAAGAATCATCATCATTTAAGTAATACAATCTAATTTTATCTTATAACTACTAAAAAAATCGGATGTGGTCACCACAATACAGTTCCATTGATTTTACCGCATAATTTATTTGAAAAACACACTTAAGTAAAGTACTGTTGTGTACATATTGTATATTACGTCTCTAAATGTACCTATAACCTACCTTAACATGCCCAGCCTAATGTAAAAAAATGTCCAAAACTCATCATTTTACAATTCGTCCACTCATTTTCAAAAGCGCGTTTTATAAAACAACTGTTTGTATTTCGACAACGATATATACAGGCTGACTAAAAAAATACGGAAAAATGACTATTGTGATTATTATCAATTCTAGATCTATATCTACAGTTAATTACAAAGTTGAATTAAGTATTCATTTATTTCAAAAATATATTTTTATTGCAGAACTTAGATTATAATACCAATATATAAATTAAAATATAAAACCAAAATTAAATTATGATTAAGTATCGGCATGGTATAAGTTGCTTAAATAAAATAAAATACTATTTTAAAAAGTTAAAGAATATATTTACAAATAAATAAATTTCATGAAAAATCGGAGAAAAATCTAAAATTGAGTAGAACAAATTTTAAACACAATAACCCTTATACCAATCGAAAGAGAAAACAAAAGTAAGTAAAAATCAAAGTTTGTCGAAAAATTGCCGATAAAAAAAATATTTTCCTACGCCGCTGGATTGACAATAAAAATATCTAACTTTTTTATTGTAACATTTTTCTAAATTACCAATAGTTAACGAGCGAGAGTAGCAAGCTTATTATCCGTACAAGCACATCAATTTCGGGTAACGGTTGAGCATTGTACAATGTTTTATGATATACTGAATCGTAAATAATTTGAAAAAGAAACATTACTGTACAGCATAATACACTAAAACTATATGATCGAAATAGTCTTTGAAAGCATATGGCGAAATAATGAATAAATAAATATGTATATATATATATATATATATATATATATATATATATATATATATATATATATATATATATATATATATATATATAACAAGAAATATATCTAGTATGTTTTGGTTAGTTTTAGGAATCATATAATGTACATGTCATTAAATGTTATGTTTCATAATATTGAAAGTTGACATTCTAAAATATATACTAAAATGAATGTAGTTTAGTTTTCTTGAAATCAGGCCAGAATCCACGTACTATAACACAACACCTCGTTATAAATTGGCGCCCAACGTGGGGCCTAAAATTTTTAAGAAAAGAAACTACTTGGAATTTTGAGTGTTTTGGATGTGTTTCACCTCACACAAGTTACTGTCTGTGTTTTTTTCTGTGAAGCATTAACATTCAAATTCGTCAAATACTTAAGTATTTCTTCGTACATTACGTGCTTGAGTAGATCATCAACACGTCTTGAAGGAGTAGGGAAAATGAGCGTAACAATGAGTGAAGAACAGCTTTCCCGTTTGATTCAACAATTGGTTCAAGTCCAGGGAAGTTCTACAACAGCGGTTTTAGAACAACCAAAAGGGAACTTTATTAAATGCACTTCTCGTTTTAGTGGATCTAAAACTAGCGATGTAGAAGCTTTCATCGATGCTGTTGAAATCTACAAGGAATGTGCAAGCGTCAGCGATGAAAATGCATTAAAAGGTTTGCCCATCTTATTGACAGATTCTGCCGCTACTTGGTGGATTGGTGTAAAATCAACCATCAAAACCTGGAAAGAAGCTTTAACTGCATTAAAAGCTGCGTATGGTAGACAGTTAGCTCCGTATCAAATTTACCAACAACTCTTCAGTATGAAGCAAGAAGACAGCATGCCAACTGACATATTTATTAGTCAAGTCAGAGCTCTCCTTGCAGGAATACCAGACAAACTGACAGAAAAAGTGAAGCTTGACATGTTATTTGGTCTCCTTCATAGAAGAATAAGGAAAAGGATTACTCGTGAATCATTCACCACTTTCGACGAATTAATTACTTTGGCTCGCTCTACAGAACAAATATTAAAAGAAAAGGAAGACAAAATTTCAAAGTTACAGAAGAAAGAAGAAGATCAAGCAAAACCAGAATCGAAAATACGTTGCCATTATTGTAAGAAACCTGGTCACCACATTGAAGATTGTAGAATACTACTGAAGAAGAAAGAAAAATCAGCACTTGAAGAAAAATCTAAGTCTACTGAGAAATTTGAAACTAAGCAGAAGCCAGAAATATCATGCTACGGTTGTGGAAGACCCGGTGTAATTAAAGCCCATTGTCCAAGCTGTAAATCTAGTCACAGATCTGAAAATGTGCAATTCCAGTCCTTAGAAACTGAAGAATCCCTTACAACAATTAAACGTCCGTTGATTCCAGTTAAAATATTGGAATTTAATGGAGTTGCAACTGTTGATACTGGCGCAACAAAAAGCGTCATGGGACGAAGCTTGTACGAACTCATAAAAGATAAATGTATATTTAATACTAAAAGTATAGACATTACCCTAGCTGATGGTACTACAACAAGTTCTAAAGTAAGAGTTACCAGCATATCAGTAGAAATTAAAGGAAGATTAGAAGAAATTGAATTACTATTATTCCCAGGGGAAGGAAAAAATTATACATTATTTGGAATAGATGTTCTATACAAATTTGGCATTGTACCTGATATTAGAGGAGGATTTTGGTACTTTAAGGATGTGCCAGATAGAAAATATTCCTTTAAAGAAGTTAGTAAACATAAACGCAGCAACATAACTGCATGTTTGGAAAACTGTAAAGAACTCAACTTGCGAGAAGATGAGGGTTCAAATCTTAAACCTGACCAAAGAGAGAAGATAAATGAGTTAATAAACAACCACGAAGATGTCTTTGCTCTAGGGGGAGCGCCAACACCTTTCGCAGAGCACTGTATTGTAACCGATATAAACCAAATACCCATAGCAGTAGCACCATATCGTCTTTCGCCTGTCAAGAAAGAATGGTTACGTAGCGAGCTCGACAAATTACTTGAAGCTAAAACTATAGAAGAATGCGACTCACCGTGGGCTGCACCCGTAGTTTTAGTTCCAAAAAGCAATGGTGATATACGTCTATGCGTCGATTATCGAAAACTCAATGCAGTCACTATAAGCGATTCGTATCCTTTGCCCAGAATTGATGATCTCCTACATGAAGCAAAACAAACTCGTTTTATGTCAACTATAGATCTCCGAAGTGGTTACCATCAAATTCGTGTTCGTGACACGGACAAAGACAAGACCGCTTTCATCACTCCTTTTGGTACATTTCGTTATACAAGAATGCCATTTGGACTAAAGAATGCACCAGCAACATTCCAAAGAATGATGGATAAGTTTAAAGCAGGTTTGCATAGTGTTCATATACTTGCTTATTTGGACGATTTAATTGTATTGTCAGATACTTTTGAAAATCATCTGCGTGATTTGGATGCAGTATTTACTCGCCTAAAATTATTTGGTTTGCGTGCCAATCGTATCAAGTGTCATTTTGTAAAATCCGAAGTACGTTATCTTGGACATATAATAACACCTGAAGGAATTCAAGCCAATATGGAAAAGGTAGCAGCACTGAAGAAACGTCCAGTTCCTAAGAATTTGAAGGAATTGGTCACTATTTTGCAAACCAGCTCTTGGTACCGACGATTTATTCGAAACTACGCTGAAGTGGTAAGACCATTAACAAACTTAACTAAGAAAACAGTTCCATGGAAATGGGAAACTGAACAACAAACTGCCTATGATCATTTAATGGAGTTATTAACAAGCGCGCCTATTCTGAGACAAGCTGATACGTCTCTTCCATATAAGATTAAAACAGATGCAAGTGATTACGCGATTGGGGCTGCGTTATGCCAAGGAGATGGTCCAGAAGAAAGGCCGGTAGAATATGCTAGCCGCTTACTATCTTCTGCCGAAAGAAATTATACCACAACAGAACGAGAAGCTTTGGCTTTGGTATGGGCACTAACGAAGTTCCGTGGCTACATAGAATGCTCAAAAATCTATTTAACAACTGATCATCAACCATTGCGTTGGTTGATGAGTTTGAAGACACCAACAGGACGCCTGGCTCGATGGGCCTTGGAAGTACAAGGATATGATTTAGAAATATCATATACCCCAGGAAGAAATAATGTGGTAGCCGATACTCTTTCGCGACCACCTGTAAAAGAAGAAATAAATCTAGTTATTGCAGATCTACCCCATGAAACTGCAAGAGACCAAAGACAGAAACAGCTTGAAGATCCGGACCTTCAGAAAATAATCGAAGATTTCGAAAAAGAACCAAAGAATGAAAATTTCCTACGATGGACTGATCGGGGATATATTATGTCAAATGGAGTTCTCTTTCATTACGAAACTGAAGAAGATAATGAGGAGCCACAATTAGTAGTACCTAATAGCGAACGTAAGAAAGTACTGGAAGAATTCCATAACTCTCCGACAGCAGGACATAATGGTGTTGATCGTACAATTCAAAGAATTCGCCGAAAATATTATTGGCCTGGTCTTCGCAGATACGTTGCAGACTATTTAAGTAAATGTATAGAATGTCAGAGATACAAAGCATTAAATTGTAAACCCGCAGGACTCCTACAAACACCTGTATTCGCTCAACGAATGGAAGTGATATCCATTGATTTCTTTGGTCCACTTCCTACTACCAGAAGAAGAAATGTGTGGATTCTCGTCGTAGAAGATGTAGCCACTCGATGGGTAGAGTTGTTTCCTATGCCAGCAGCAACTGCTTTCGAAACTGCAAAAATTTTAGTGGAAGAAATATTCCTCCGATATGGATTACCTCGAAGACTCATCAGTGATAATGGTGTACAATTCACTAGCGCCATTATGCAACAGCTAACCCATATTCTTGGAATAGAACAAGTTTTAACATCTATCTACCATCCTGTGGCCAACCCAACCGAAAGGAAGAACAGAGAGATTAAGCCACAGCTTGCAATTCTTGTGCAAAATCATCATAAAGATTGGGATCTTCATTTGCCTGCTATTCGTTTTGCACTAAACAGTGGGCCTTGCCAAAATACTGGTCATTCGCCTGCTTTTCTCACATTCGGACGAGAAATGCGAACACTTTTTGATGTGCACAAAGATCTTCGTCCAATCATACAAAGTGATAATTTTGTACCTTTAATTACCCCATATTTGTTTAGGTTGAACGACAAAATTCAAGAAGCAAAAGAAACATTCGAAAAAGAACAAGACCGTCAGAAAAGGTACAGCGATAAACATCGTCAACCAGCTCCTGCCTATTCGCCTGGAGATCTAGTACTCATGAAGGTACATCAAATGAGTAAACAGGCGGAGGGAATATGCCAGAAACTTTTACCCCGAAGAGATGGACCATACATAATTCTACGTTCACTCGGGCCAGTCACATATGAAATTGCTGACCCAAAACGACCGAAAGAACCAATCTGCAAGGTCCACACTTCGCAGTTAGCGCCGTATGTTGCACCGAGCAAGTCGGAAAAGTTAATGCAACCACTTCTTCCCAAAAGAAGACGGGGAAGACCACGTCAAAATGGTAGAATTGAGTAACTGGTTTATGTACGGGGACGTTAACATAAACCAGAGGGGGAGTATATAACAAGAAATATATCTAGTATGTTTTGGTTAGTTTTAGGAATCATAGAATGTACATGTCATTAAATGTTATGTTTCATAATATTGAAAGTTGACATTCTAAAATATATACTAAAATGAATGTAGTTTAGTTTTCTTGAAGTCAGGCCAGAATCCACGTACTATAACACAACACCTCGTTATATATATATATATATATATATATATATATATATATATATATATATATATATATATATGTTGCTATGGTTTTAACAGCTCGTAAAACTTTTACGGGCTTTCTTTGCCAGTAGAGACAGAACTCGGTAATAAGACTTTTATAAGATTAGTATATTGTAAAATATATTTACTTGTTATACATTTACATCTACAACATTAAGCTAATATCTTCTATGGGACATATGGTATCGAGTATACGTTATATACCTCAAGATACGCTACAGATGTATGAACCTTAAATATTTTGTAATTTTTATACGTATAAATTCGTTAAATATAGGTAAAGAAAAAAAAATGCAATATCTTTCTTGTACGTAAAAGTAAATTATATCCACAGGTTTGTGTTTCAGAAAAGTAACGGTTAAACGTGGGAACTAGACACATGCTCCAGATTTCAAGTAAAATGGGCGGGAAATTGGTCAAGAGCATCTTATTGAACAAAATTAACCATTACACAAGGAGCCTGACCAATATGTAAACACAACTATACATAATAATTATTGAAAACTATTCATTCACTAAAGATATTAACATCGGTTCAAAAAATGGAACTGATATATTAATAATTTTATAGTGTTAAAAAGGCTTTAGGGATTCCAGAAAATAGGACCGAAATTTTTGAAAAAAATTGGCAGAAATTTTCCCCAAAAACATGCATTTTATTTTACTCACAACTCAACGTTTTAAATTATTTTCAAATTAGCACGAAATTCGTGTTTTTCGAGGTTTAAAATATTAATTAACTCAATTCCAAATCTTAAAACCGTCTAGACAAAGTTTTACTTTAATATTTCTAAAATGACAACCGTTGCGAATTTTTCGTAATTTTTCCAAAACATCAAAGAACAACTGAAATTTACAGGAAACACATAAAATTAACTGAAAATCATTTATGTATACTTAAAATTTGTTGAAAATGTTGATTTTTTAATGAAAATATTAGATTGACAGCAGAAACGTGTAGTTTTGACATTTTGATTCTAGGCCACTTTCGAAACTAAAGCCAATGATTTTCTCATGTAAACTTTGACAATTAATTATAACTCTAATAACTTCTACTACTCGTCCAGAAGCTGACAGAATATCTCTACAAAATTTGGCGTCGACATGTAAAATGATGTAGATTTACATAGCGGTTATTCTTTCACTTTTATATAAAATACAGGCTGATAATTGTTGTAGATAATAATTAAATTCCTCATTTACATAAATAACTAAACAGATTTAATTTTGCATGTCTCTGTGCATATCGTTTGAACTGTCAAAAATTCGATTCTCAATTAAAAATTGCTGATAATTATAGTCTACACCTAAGGCCGGGCGTACACCAAAGATACATCAAACACACAACAAGCAACATAAAGTAAATACCAGGTGTATTCTTGTGCCGCATAAAAGCTATAGAAATGCATAGATATCACCGAAACACTCATTCACTAAGGATACATCAAACTCGCAACATGCACCATGAGGTAACTGACGTATGATGCGTGGTATTTACTTTATGTATGTTGCATGTTGTGTGTTGGATGTATCTGGTGTAAAGTATTTAAAAAATATGAAAAACCACTATATAACTAATGTTGTGGGCGTGAGTTTAGTATTTTAGGTTATGTTAAGATAAGTGCCAACTAAAAAAATCAAATATTGACAAAAACAGTAACGATATCTAATAGCGTTGTGCATTTGCGACATTGCCTATAGGCAAGCCAGCTCCTGCACATCTTTTGGAGATTCACAAATTTTACAGACAGTTTATCGTAAAATGCAGTTTTGTTTAGCTTTTATTTCTTTGGTAAAATATTTACAGTACATTGAACTTTCTTTGAAATATTTCGCAAATAATAACTGCATGACCTATTTCAAATTTGTTAACTCATCTTTTTAATTTGCAATAACGGAACTTTAAAAATTTCCGTCCTACAATAATTTCCATTTGAAACTAGTCTAGTACATTTGTATTGAATAGTTAATTAGAAATCAGGTGTCAGGTGATATGCTAACCTTGCCTCAACAAAGTCATGGTTAACTACATAAATTTTTAAAGTAAATTAACATGAAACTAATATGTAACTTATTACATTTGCTTATATTGACATTTATGTTTAACTTGTATTCCATATTTTAAATTTTAGCTACAACTCACATACCTCAAGCACGTAGTAGATGAGTCAGAATATCATTATTTTTGTTTCTCGTATGAAATCTAATCTGATTTTTACTGTTTTTTAAATGATGAAAGATAACGATATTAGTGTATCGTTCTAAATACGGTTTACTTTATTCTAAAATAATAAACATGAGGAATAAAGCAAATAATTTGAATATTTGTCATATTGACATATGTCAAAATAATTGTTCTGTTAACCACAGCATTCTGAAAGTAGTATTAATGAGAGAATTTTCAAAAATAATATTTATTATGCTCTGTTCCATTTAAGCCATTCAGTAGATGGCACTGGCAACAGCGCAAATCTGAAGTAAAAGAAATTACATGGGGTAAACTTGTTTCTTGTCTCTAATTTCAGCCAATCAGAGAGGTCAAAACTATTCCCTATGCTCCGCAATACTGAATGGCTTAAATGGAACAAGGTATAATAATGTGTTCATTTTCTAAAACCGATAAACTATTGAACAAACCACGGATGTTATGAATCATAACAAGCCTTAGATGTTTTCAAACCGACATCTGCGGCAGTAATGATACTCAATCCTGGATATGTTATATACTACATATATACAGTGTGTTTCACTTTACATGAAGACACCTAAATAAATTGTTTATTAATAACAGACATCCGCGGCAGTTATGATATACATAACATGCTTAGGTATGTTAATAGCTATAAAATATCGGGTTAACACCTTAACGGCTAGATATGATTAAGTAAAATTTTGACCTATGTACAATGAATTATACTAATTTAAAAAAGTTGTCATGTTCTTTTAAAACATTATTTTTTCCCCAATTTTCTGAAAATTGCAACCAAAAACCCTTTTTATATAGGTACATGTTTTTAATAGTACGCAAAGCAGATTGGCACACCCAGAAATGGGTAATATGCCGTGATGATATATTTATTTACTTTTTAATAGTTATTTATGCTACAAGAGATGTAGGTACCGAGGACGATACAAGGAATACAGTTGAATATTGACACATTCAAAAAAAGAATCAAAGTATTCCATGGAAAATTTAAAAAGAAAAACGCTGTCATCTGGCATATTTGCTACGTCAAGGGTACCTTTTGAATGGAAATATTTATGAAATGACAATTTGATGGATATTAAATTCAAAATTATAAATTATAAGAATGAATAAATATTTGACGCAAGTTTAAAAATATCTAACTGTTGGTATTTCACAAAGAGGGAGGTAAGTTCAGCTGTAGGGAAGTAAGGACAATCCTTCCCGTCGCTAATAGAAACCGATATCTTGACAGTAAAGTAAACATACATCCTTACAAACAATGTTCTAATAGCCTACTTACGATATTGGGAGTGGGAAAATTATAATTATGTGACTTTGTAGTTGTTATTCTATTTTATGTATTGTACTTTATTATTTTTATTTTAAATAGGTGTCATTTGTATTTTAAAATATTGTCATATATTTTGCTAATATGCATTGTCAGTTTTTAAATTAATATTGTTTTTGTCATTATTTATATGCAACATTTCTAGTGTGTCTTTTGTGCAAATTACTTTCAGCGTCTAATCTTAGAATGTTCAGTCAAATTTGTGATTATGTGATTGGGCGTATGTGACAAAGGGCGCAACTATATAGATTATCAGTTTTTTCTATGTTCTTCAAAACGTGTATGTAGATATCTTTTTGTTTTCCCTGTATATTGAGCGAAGCAAGCATGACATGGTATTTTGTACACTAAATTAGATCTGATTTTATTATTTATTTTTCATTTGAGGTTATTGAATAATGATCAAACAGTTTTTACTGGTTTAAAACTTATTCCTATTTAAATATTTTATAAAACATTTCTTTAGTTGTATAGCAATGCCATCTATATATGGCAAGGAATAAAAGCATTGCTTTGCCGTTTGTCTATATATTTCATTGTCTGTTTGTGTTATTGTCACCTGATTGTTCATTTCTACGTTATTATTTTTTTCATTATTTATTTTTAGTTTATTTTTACATTCATTATTCAGGCCATTTATTATGCCCATTGGATAATTATTTATTCTTAGTAGTTGAGTAGTGCGTAGTGATACTGAAAACTTCTTCATGAAAATTTGGAGAGGTTAAAGTAATTGCTCTATTTATTAAGTTTTTAGCATTGTTGATTTTTCGTGTTCTAGGATGGTTTGAGTTGTAATTTAGATATCTAATACTTGCTGTAGGTTTCCTGTACCATTTTGTAGACAGATACATTTTCATTATGTTTTCAGATCATGTATACGAATGCAATTTTGTTTTGGTTTTTTATTTCAACAGTGAATTGTAAATGTGTATTATAGTTATTGGAAATCTGTAGTGTGTTATTAATTTGGTCTGTAGGTAAAAGGTATATTATATGGTAACTGTGGTACTACCGAATTTAATAATTCATCCATAACTAAAATTCGCAATCGCAATGACTGAAGATGATGACGAGCCCATTGCTCTTTCATCATCCATCCAGGCCAAGTACTCGTAATTACCTAGATACTATTTTTTTAAATGTTTATCATACGTATATCTATGGGTAAATGGGGAGCCGTTCCAGAACTTTAGATCAAAGTATATACACGTTCTGAATGGTTTTTGTCAATAATTCTGTATAAAGTATAAATAAATCAACGTTAATTCTTACAGAAAACAATATATGTTTGTTTTATTATTCAACAAATATTTTATTAATGATAATTTGAAATTCGGGGTTCGAGATTCCCGGAATTTTTTCGTTATGGTGACTATCAGATTCGAAAGTGTTCATATTTAATTCATAGATAGCGCTGTTAGCATTTCTAAATTAGCGACACTATCTCATCAGGGCAATTTAAGCCACATCCTGTAAATTAAAAAACTTGTAGCAATTCAAAAAATTATATCTCTTAAAATAAATAAAATGAGAAATACAATTTCAAATTTATAATTCAAATAACCAATAATTATTTTAAAAAGCAGTAGAATATCCCATTTGAATTACGGAAGTGCTGCACTGCAATGGAATTGAAGAATAAAAAGTATTACTATGTAAATATTGAAAATATAAGTAATTAAAGTAGACTTGCTACTTGCTCTGTATAAAATTAACTTTAATCTTTATTTTTAATTTCAAGAAAATGTTTTTTTTTATCACAAATTTTTAAAAAGGTATTATGCGTCAAATTAATTACAAATATTTCTCAGTAAACATGTTTGAGTTGAGATATACAATAATATTTACCCGCAACAAAATTTATGAATACATTTTTTTATTATAATTTAGGGTTAACTGGGGTAAATGTGAAATATAAAAAATGTAGAAATAATTGTGAAATATTGTCGCCGTTTTATTCTGGTTTGAAGTAAATGGATAACAAAAATGTTTAGCAAAAATCATGTTTATGTATATTCTTAATTTGGAATTTTTTACTTGAACAATACAATCGATAAAAAATATTTCGTGTGACCCGATAAAATGAGCTCACAAAAATGTCATATATATTATACATTTGTTATAACTCATTGATAAGATCTTTAATTTTAATTGAAAACAAGTAGTTTAGATGTATTTATCTTTGAATTTATAAGGTAAAGAGAAGGCTAACAGTAAAATATATATTATTTTGGATACCTAAAAGTAAAACACATTAATACTAGGACATAAATTAGATAATTTGTGAAATATTCTAAATTTTTAATTAAGCTTTATATCTTAATATATTATTTTAAGATTTATGTTCATTTACTTATTATCTAAATGTACAAATTTAACCGGAAATAAAAAATGATAATCAGCGCATATTTTTAAATTTGAACTTAAATTTAAATTCTAAACAATCTTTCTAAATAACTCTTTTGAATTTAATTCTAAAATTAAAGGTAACATCGTCATTCTGGTCATTCAATGTATGCTCGTATATCATAGAAATTATAGAAGATAGAAGTTTTCCATGTGTTGCAACCAATACCTGTCAATCACCTCGAATCACAATATTTAGTACCTATTTTTATTTTTACTTCAGGAAACGTGAAACAATATATAGGTGTAATATACATACATGAACCTTATTTAAATTTTTCCGTACTTCTCATTTTTACCCAATATTTTTGTTACAAGTGAAGAAGTTACAAATGAAGAATAAATATTAATAAATTATAATGAAAGTAGAATACTATCAGGAGGAGCGACGCACTGGTAGAAATGTCAATTATTCAATCGCATCATGGGATAATGCCGACCCTGAAGTAGTTCAAGAGATGAAGGCGAAGAAAAGTAAGAACTCGACTTTTACAATGATCAAGATAATCTTTGTTTTATCCATATCTTAATTATTTATATTTATTATTTTAAATACATATACACACATTTGCGTTATTACAAACTGTAAAATTAATGAAAATAATATACACATTTCGTGTATAGTAAACTAGACTTTTGTATTTGAATGTACTAATGCAAGTTGAAGATACTGGAGCATAGAAAACTACTCAGACTCAAGGTTCAATAGCGGATTACACCCTATTTGAACGTTACTTCACTTCTGTACAGAATGTCCCATGTTCACCATGTTATATGCGGGAACTATAGATGCAAGCTTGGCTGATTAGACGAAAGTTGGCACCTTAGAAAGCTATTTTAGTCATACCTTTGTTTTCTGAAAAAAATTACAATTTTTTATTTTACTACTGACTGTTAGATTTCAAGTTACGTCATAGAGTTAAAATTAGAATTTTTATACGGTCGCCATAATATTAAAGTGATTAACATATCAAGGGTGTTATAAGGATAATAACAGTGTACTTTTCGAGAGCCTATGGTCAGAGGTGTGTACGTTGACCGAAGGCATTATTGTCCGCTTAACTCCCGTGGTGCGTTTAACGTCCGACTATAACTTTTTAATATTCTACGAATTACGGATCAGAAAATTTTAATAAAATATACGAGTACGTAGGCTATGAATGTTTTTGCTTGTTTTTAGGCTTTATCCTAATATCAATATCAATTTCTTGACAGTATTACCATAGCAACAACTCATAACACGCCCTTGGGTGCTATTTGGTATATAACAACCTCGATAACAACACTGAAAGCAGGATTATGATAATAATAATATACCAGTCGGACGTTAAAATAATAAAAGTACTTATGTATCATTAAAACGACATTATTTTTTTGCTTTCCGGGCATCTTATAAACCTCCACATATTTTTTTCAATATGTTAATTTAAATTAGAAAGCAATTATTTAGATTTTTATCATGTCAAAAAATTATAAAGTGTACAAAAAAAATCTGATGTGGCCATACCTCCCGCCATTTAAATTTCATTAATTTAAATTTCCATATTTACTTATATTGGAAACTGAATTAAGTTCCATTCCATATAACTATGGTTCTATTTACTAAAAAGTTACTATTATTAATTTGAAAATAGTTCTTTGACAGTGACATTTATCTGTCAGTTACATATATTTGAGATATGAACTGTGTAACCAAGGAGTTGTGTTTGTTTAAAGCGTAGGCTCCGGGATTTACATTATAGGTAATTCATAAATATATCCTTAAAATATATAGAAAAAGTATTAATGTAAACCTGTGGAAAATTTAATAATCTCTAATTTATATATATGGGGTTGGCCATATTCGACGAAAAGATGTTTTTTTAAAAAAAATCATGGAAAAAACACATTTTTTGCTGTTCATGTTAAAAATCATTTAATTGGATTGAAGGAGATTTCTTTACATCACTTTTTGAATATGATATCTCGTAAATGACCGCCTTGAGCGTCTACGGCGTTTTGAGCCCGTTTTGCAGCATTTTCCATGGTTTCAGTCAACATTTCGGCCGAAATGGCGGTTATTTCCTGGCAAATGTTGTTCTTCAGCTCTTCTAGGGACCGATTTCAAATAGCCGCACAGAAAAAAGTCCGCAGGCGTTAAATCTGGTGAACGCGGCGGCCAGTCAAAATCAGCATTTTTCGACATCAAACGGCTTGGGAACAATGTCTTCAATAAATCCATTGTAGCTCGAGCTGTGTGCGGTGGGGCGCCGTCTTGTTGAAACCAGTAGTCACCCATACCATTATCACGCACAATTGGCATAAAAAAATCGGTTATCATTGTCCGATAACGTTTTTGAGATGTTGTTGGAGACCTGTCATCACTGTCCTGTACGAGTGCGATATTATCATCTGATCGCCTTGGTCGCTTTTTATTTGGACGCTTGGGGTTAGTAAGTGCCGCACCAGTTGTAAATCTATCATACAAACGATACAATGTGGTTGCAGAAGGAGCACTTTTCACTTTATTAATTTTCCTCCATGCACGTTGCGTTTTCACAATTGACTTGTTTT
The DNA here is from genome assembly GCA_963082715.1 of Harpalus rubripes. Taxonomy (NCBI): domain Eukaryota; kingdom Metazoa; phylum Arthropoda; class Insecta; order Coleoptera; family Carabidae; genus Harpalus; species Harpalus rubripes. The sequence goes on along the minus strand of OY720452.1, from coordinate 39,848,970 downwards.
GTTGAATGTAAATTTCAACAATCTTAGAGTGTTCATGTGGCGTGTACTGTTCCATGACGAAAATCTCCTTAGACTGACGCTTCAAACGCGGTATGTCATCAGTCGATCTAGCATCTCTGTCAGAAGTTACAGTGTTGCCCGATCGTTTCGTCGAATATGGCCAACCCAGTATATATATATATATATATATATATATATATATATATATATATATATATATATATATATATATATATATATATATATATATATATACTTGAAGTGCTTGGAATCAGCTGATATGAGTGCGCATGTCACTTTGACAAGAACAATGTGACTTTGACAAGACCAATGTTTTGACTTATTTTAATTCTGAACTGTTAAAAAGTTATTATTTTTAATTTCATATGTTTTACTGCCTGAAAATTGTAAAATAAACATTTTAACAGTTAAAAATCAAAATAAATCAAAACATTGGTTTTGTCAAATTGACATTGTTCTTGTCAAAGTGACACGTGCACACAAATCAGCTGATTAAAAGTACTTCAAGATCGCTCGAGTCACGAGTCTGCTCGCGGCCTATAATCAGCCGCACACAATATACGTACAGTAAAATTTTTGAAAGATGCCCGATTAAGGTCATCTGCATTAAGAACGAATTAACAAATTGGCATATCACAAGAAGCATATGCGATAAGAATGGATATAATACGCTTGTCTTTGACAATACGTTTGCTGTAACCTAAGTTTATTTATTAATTCAGATATATTACCTTGGTTCAAAACAGCACGAATAACTTTATTTTCTGTCAGTGTCAATGACACTCTGACACTGGATCAGTATATTATTTTTTAAATATTTAGTTTCCATTTGCTAATAAACTCTTCAGGTAATTTAGTTTTGAATTTTGAATGCTTATATATTTATAATAATAAAATAACAGTAGTATCTTATGTACCCTCATAAAAGCTAAGTAAACGACACTACTGAATTTGACAGAACAAAATCTTAATTTATACAATTCAAAGATGAACTTGATCGGACATCTTTCAAAATTTTTACTATACTCGTATTATAAGTACTATAAAAAAAACCACGTCTCATTTTTGCAAGTATATTTTTTTTTATTCTGTAATAGTAATTTATGTTATAATTTTTTTATTCTGTAATAGTTATTTATGTTATAAGGATCGTAACGTCAATTATTATGGTACTAGTCGTGAAGATTATCAAGCGAGGCGAAGCCGAGTTTGATAACACGACATGTGCCATATGATTAGTTACGATCCGTATTACATACAAAATATTATTGCTGGCGCAAATCAATGAAAAATTAATATGAAGTATTTGTTATTGAACAAAAAAAATTAATTTGAAAAATCAGATATGCTGTTTTCGATTTGTTTGTAAATAAGTTATCTAGTTACCATAGCTCATTATGGTACTGAGTACTCTAATGGAATCATTATGGTCCTTGGCCTATACTGAAAGACATTAGAGTACTCAATTTGAGGACTATAACACTGTCATTATGACACGGCAGCATATAAAATAATTTACGTTTAAAATAAAGTTTTATTTATAATTTTAGTATGCGTTAGAATAATATGAAGGTTTTTCTTATATACCTACTTACTCAATAATTTTTTATGGGAAATATAATGGCATTTTTTTATGATTTTTTCCTACGCATGAATCGGTTGGCAACACATATCCGAAATACATTTATCGATAACATTTTTAATAAATTTCTGTAGATAATAAAAACCAAGGCATGATTGACCTTACTTGGCTTCCATATAGTACCCATTTGATCTTTCATGTGACATGGAACAAATATTTCTAATTAAATGTTAATAATTATAGTTAAATAAAGAAGCTAGAAGTTTATATTTGTTCAAAGAAATGCAATTTTGTTTGATTATAAATCTATGTTATAGCCCTACATCAAATATGTTATTGTTATTTTATTACATTTATAATTTTTACATACATACTATATTAAAGGCAGTGTCTCCGTAACCTGCGTCAGTTGTAGTTTTGGCGACCGGCAGCGGTTACCGTTAGCTTACTTAGTTTTATAACATAACATCACTAACTTTTCAGGGACGGCAAGAACTACATTAACCGTGATTTGAACTGGAATAGGAGGGGCTGGAATTTAATATTGGAGAAAAGTTAATTCTGCTGGACGCCGTAACACTAATAAATATTTACAATGTGCATATCATCCCACTATGCACTTTTAGTGTAACACTATTACACTATACGCGTACGACGACACCTAATCGTATATGATCGGTGATCAAAGTCGGTACATCGGCTAGACGCTAATTGACAACTGTCAGTTGACAGTGGGCTGCCATTTAGGTTGCATCACTATATCCGGCGCGCCGGCTCGCGTCCTAGCCCCTGGTGGGAATCGAACCCAGGGTCGCTTCAACACGCTTGACCATCGAGACGGCATATATCAGAAGATCAATACTAATTTTGTTATACTAAACACATGCCCACCGTATCCGCCGTTTCACTTTATTATCTGCGGTTCGAAAAAAGCGCGTAATGTCGAGCGTCGGCCTACTGCTTACATAGGCGTAACTAGAACATTGTTCTAGGGGGAGCCAGGGCAAAGTAAATAGGAAATCCCATTTTGTCGTATGTACGCATTAAAAAATGTGTTTTGAAAATAACTGTTCTAGAATATTCCAAAAATTTATTGTATATCCCATTAAATTCTAGAATATTTCGGAAAATTCTAGAATATTCTATAAATTTTTGGCAATTTTAAATAAGTATATAAAGGCTGGCTGAGCTCAGTTTAGTTTTAAACAGCGACACAAACAGATAGAACTTTTTGGAACTTTCAGAAAAATTCTAGAACGTTAAAGAACTTTATGGAAACGAAATTTTAAAATGTTCTAGAACTCTCTGGAACTTTATGAAAAACCTTCTTAAACTGTTATGTACATTTTAGATTATTTTGGAACATGTAAGAAACTTTTCGAACTCTTCGGAATATTTAAATAAACCTATAATGTGGATTGTTTTGAAATTTTCTACGTGAAAACTGTCAGGCATCGCTGGTTACTTTAGCTAGTGACTAAATACGGTGAATTTAAGAATAATGTGGTTAGGATGTAAAGTATAAAATGCTTATTTTATTGTTTAAAAAAGAGCATAATTTGTCGAATAATTATTGCTTAATCAGAATTTTTCAAATCGAAAAATTACTAAATTATTTACTACTCACTTAAATTCCTGTCGATTAATCAATTTACACCACACCATTCACAAAATTATATCAATAATTAAAATATAAAATAATTACACTAATATGTATATTTTCCTAGGGGGGGAGGCATAGCCATCCTGGGGAGGGCCGGGCTCCCCTTGTATACCCCTCCCCCTCCCCCCTAGTTACGCCTATGACTACCGACCGTATCGTTACACAGAATTTTCAAAATGAGCCAATTGTTTTACTTTAAGATTTATTAAAATGTGAATTTTTTCCGAAAATTAGTATAGATAAAGCCTTGGCCCTATTATACTATACAGGTTACACGTAAGCTGATTGCCATATTCCTTAGGTAATATTAGAGGAGTTATGAGCAATATTAAATTTAACTGAGCAGGTTATGATTGGAAGAGGTCCACCGAGGTCACCAAAAATTTAGTTTATACAGAAAAATCTCAAGGGATGAATTAATTCAGAAAATTATGTCTGTAGCTATATCTCTGCCAGTCGATACTAATACTCTTCAAAGGTCTACCTTTTCAATTATCGGGAGGGAGAATGTATATTTAAACAGCAAGGGGACATTTTGAACTATTAAATTAACTTTGTGTTAGATATAATTTTATTTAATAAAACATTACGTCACATTACCAATTTTTTCAGCTTGCTCTGTTATATTTAATATCGTTCATAACTCATTTTAATGAGTTTCGAACATACTTCTATAAGGTATTTTCGATATACATCCTATGGCAATCGAGTCACGGGACATTCTGCATAAGGGCTGTCGTACCACTAATGATGACAACGATAAAAATCCAACAATAACATCAAGTAAATTAATTATAACAAAAATAACACTGCCTTCAAAAGAATGCTATACGAATATTAAAAATTATATCATTCGAAAAGTTTCCTGCAAAAATTCCTTATCTATGTATATGCAAAACAGCAAAACTGAAAATAAATGCGAAATTTAAGTTTGAACTTTGCATATGAATGAATAATAAACGTAAATTTTATTATAAAACATAGCTGATAAGTAGCATGATGAATTTAATAATAATATACTCATCTCGATTATTTTCATTAAATATTTGACTTAATGATATACATATATAAATTGGTCTAACATAACATTTATAAATGATCGACTAGTTTTTTCTTTTTTTACATACAAAACCTTGAATCAACCATATGATTATTATTATGTAGTTTGTAGAGGAAGTAGTTTTTACTAGGATTATATCATCATAGAATATATTATATGTGTTGTTATATGGAACTACACACTAAAACAGTTCCATATTTGTTACACATGACAATTTCATATAATATACTAGGTAATTGGAAAAACCACTCAATACATTTTCGTAAAAATATATTATATATGTACATAAATAATAAAAAAAAAAATTATAGTACGTTGCAGTTTCGTTGAAAAACAGGTTCATATTAGTAGATAACAACTTTTAATCTTTTAATAATTATCAGCCAATAAGGGTATACCCATATGGAAATAGATACTACACTATTCTCGTGTTTTAAAACACTTTTACAACACGTTAACTTCTATTTTCAAAGAAATATTTTTAATAATGACACGTGTGTCCTATTACAAAACTTTTTATTTTAACTTTTTTTCCTAATAAAAGTATTTATTCTGACGTAATGATAACTTTTATCTTTAATTTTTAAACGAAACTAATGAAGTGCGCAAAATAAATGTCACGTTGATACTTTCAAAATTTAAGTGGCTTTTAAATTACAGACTATCAAAGTTTACAAAAATGTAATTGTACTGATAATAGTAAAATCGCATAATATCTACGATTTGAGAACTAAAAATTAAATTCTTTTGTAGGTAACAGCCAAATATATTCATAGAATTTCCAAGTATTTTAATCAATTAATAAACTTAAACGTTTTAGAATCCAGAAATAGTTTTATGTAAACGTAGAAAATGTAGTAATTTGACGTACTACACACCTACATCCATATTTCTAAATTAGAGTACAATAGTTATTTCGGGTACAAGTGAGTAATAACATAATATTTTATGTATAAGCAGAAAGTTTAGCACATGAGATGTTAGCCAAGTGTGGTACCTTCCGCAAATGTCTACTCACGATCACGAGTAGTATAATTTTTTTCTAGATTTAATGTTTATTTTGACTAAAATACTTGTAAATAACATTTAGCATTTGCATTTAATTTGTTCTCTCTCGCGCAGGGCGGCTAGGCGCACTTAAATGCGTCGATTTAAAAACTTCTGTCGCCGGGCCTCTGATTCTGATAGCCACTGACCCGTATATTAGAAATTAGATTGTACAGGGTGTCTCATTTTCGATGTTTTTTTAAGGTATCTCGGGTAACATTAATGATAGAGCGAAACCGTTTGCACATTGCAAGGTCACCTTTTCGTGAAAAGTTTAATAGTCACCACAGGAATTTTCTTCTTTTGTTTCTGAGCTACAGGCAAAAACTCGTTTTCCGCTCATTTTGAAAATATCTCATATCTTATTTATTATGATAGTTAGAGCAAAAATGTTTTTATAAAAAAATTACCGTTTTTTAATAGAATAAAATGGCGTAATTAGATTTTTTGAAAACTTAATAATTCTCGAGATATAACACAAACTTATGATTTTTTAAATGGGAACCTATATTGAAAATAGTCTCGTCTTTTTGTTTATTTTATAAGCTTTTCAATGATATATAACAAGTCTACATTCTTTTGTTTTAAACATTAATAAAAGACGAATTATTAATTTATTGACGTGAAAATATTGGAAATTATCAAGAAACAAATGAAAAAATTTATTACAAATCATCATTTGTTTATTTTGATTCAATATCTATTAATTTTGTTCTCAAAATTATTCTTAACCAATTATTTTCGGTTTAGTTAAATTACTATTTATCGACGTTACAGTTGGCTTTGACACAATCCGATCAAAATGGTTTAATATGCGTTTGAAATAAATAAATTGAAAAAATGAGTAAAACTGAAACAAAAACCATTAGAAATAGTATGCAAATGATGATCTGGAATAGAATTTTTCATTTGTTTCTTAATAATTTCCAATATTTTCACCCCAATAAATTAATAATTAGTCTTTTATTAATGTTTAAAACAAAAAAATGTAGACTTGTTATATATCATTGAAAAGCTTATAAAATAAGCAAAAAAATGGGACTATTTTCAACAGGTTCCCATTTAAAAAATCATAAGTTTGTGTTATATCTCGAGAATTATTAAGTTTTCAAAAAATCTAATTACGCCATTTTATCCTATTTAGAAAACGGTAAAATTTTTGTGAAAACATTTTTTCTTTAACTATCATAATAAATAAGATATGAGATATTTTCAAAATGAGCGAAAAACGAGTTTTTGCCTGTAGCTCAGAAACAAAAGAACATCGAAATTTCCTGTGGTGACTACTAAACATTTCTGGAAAAGTTGACCCTGGAATGTGCAAACGGTTTTGTTCTATCATTAATATTACCCGAGATACCTTAAAAAAAACATCGAAAATGAGACACCCTGTACAGTGCGTGAAAAAAAAACTAACTCGGAGGAAGCTACAGAGAAACGTATATCTGATCATTATTCAATTCAAAAGTCAAGTTACCAAAATTGATCTTGATATGTAATTTTAAGGAGAAAAGATAATAACGAAGAAAACAGAATATTGCCATTCGCCGTTTTCTAATTTATTTCCATTTGTAAAATACGAATCAAGAAGAAAAGCTATGATCTCTTAAGATAACATTTTTAACAATATCTCGTGTCAAAATGACATTTAATTAATTACTTCTTAATTTCGACATACGTTTCTTTGTTCCTAACCTACTCCGAGTTAGGTTTTTTTTAACAACACTATTATAAAAATACACTTCATAAATATTCAAATTCATCTACTTATTGTGTTTCTATTCAGAATGAAAATAAAAGCAAATGCTTACTAATCAATAGTTTCCTGCCATATTCGTTACAGAAACCTACTAAGATAAAAAAGTAAGGTTTCCCAAACCTATTGTATTACTACATACCGGGTGTCTTAGGAGACTAATATGTGAAATCAGTTAATTGTGAATAGTCTCCCCAGTGCAAGAAATTAAATATGTAGCTAATATTAATTTTAAAAAATAAGAAAATATGTATAATTTTCAGTATTATTGTTCGTACACCAGATAAAATGGTTACTAATAATAGCATAGTGGAGCGTATATGCTTTGTAATAAACAAAACTCGGAGAGACTTGGGTTCGGAACCAGCCAGGAGCACAGTTTAATTTTTTACTTCTAAATTAATTTGTATTATTAATATTTTTTTATTGACTTTTAATAAAATCTAAACATTATTTGAAGAATACATTATACATACAGTTAAATGTCCGAGTTATGTTTATTACCATGCGAACACGGTACCACTATGCTGAGCTGCTATTTATAGGGATATTCTGTAAGCATCGTTATTACATAAGGAATCGTTAACGAAAATCGTTTAATAGGCTTATTCTGTAACAGTTCGTTATAACAGTATGCATTGTTATATCGTTATTATAAAGAAAATAGTTAATGTGCTGGAAAAATCATTCGTTGTAGCACAGTCAACGAGTGCTCTATAAAGAGGGGTCTAGCCGGAAAGTCAATAAGCAGAAAAACCGACTTCGGAACTTTGTGTGGACTGGTTAGTAAAAAACATATTAAAAGTCCTTCCTACATTTGCTTTAGTTGAAGTTTTTTTCTATATCTAACCGTGAACGAGTTACACGCTTCTGAAAACCGCTATTTAACGAAAAAACATTATTCGCGCCACATTTTTCGTCAAACTTTTCTCTCTAGCGCCAGAAAATTTCTATGGAAGGGGTCGCCGGTTTCTGCAAAAATTTTGAAAACGCTTTAACTTTGGATCAGGGTTAAGACTAAAATGGTTAACTGATGTACTCATTTTTAAGGAAATTTAATTCTCTACAGCTTCTTCTTTTTGTAGAATGAAAGGCTAAGGCGCTAGAGAGAAAAGTTTGACGAAAATGTGGCGCGAATAATGATTTTTCGTCAAATAGAGGTTTTCAGAAGGGTATAACTCGTTCACGGTTGGAGATAGAAAAAAACCTCAAATATAGAAAATGTAGAAAATTTTGTCAGCTACAATTTTCATGCAAGGAATTTTTTCGTAGGACCAACTGATTTTGAGATATACGCGGAAACGAAAAAAGGCACCTTTGAAGTGCTCCCCTCCCCCCTTGCGGCCGCCCAAGGGTCAAGGACTTTTAATATGTTTTTTTTACTAACCAGTCCAAACAAAGTCCCGAAGTCGGTTTTTCTGCTTATTGACTTTCCGGCTAGGATCATTCGTTGCTTAGACTACTACATATATTTACGTTTTGTCAATAATTCATTATTTATATTCCAAAATAAAATTGCTAATATGTTGAATAGTGACCTCAAAAATCCGCCATATTATACTTTTTTGCGAGGTAATATTAAAATACCTGAGGCGTTATTATCCTTATAACACCCTTGATACGTTAATTACTATAATAAGTAATAAGTTTATATTCCTAGCGCCTACCGCAAGCTTCTCAATATGTCTACAGATGATAGTATAGTAGCTCTAGCATAGCCCACAACAAAAAGAAGAAAGAGTTTGACAGCTGACTGGCTGATTCCGGCCAGAAGAAATCTAACCTAGAAGTTTTGTGAGTGATACTAAATTATTTTATATATTTCATTTAAAATGGGGTATGTGACCAAATTTTTATTTTTACATAATATGATACTGGACAAAAAAATTAAATACCCGTATTTTTTACATCGATTAATTATTCGCACTTTACGACAAAATAATTATTAAAAATTTAGGGAAGGGATTTGTGACGTGACAAAAATGGTAGAAGCGTGAAAAAGACGGTTAAACTGGGAGGGAAAGAGATAGTTATAACCAGATGCGATTATACCACACCTTGCCACACCTACCACAACATAAACGCTACACTGATAGGCTGATTTATAACTGACTCTTTCCGTCCCGGAGTCTATCTGTCTTTGTCCACGATTCTAACATACTTACGGCATATATCCCTTCTCCAAAACATTAAATTGTTAATATCAAGATTATTACAAATTTATGTTTAGTTTTTATTATTATAATGAGAAGCTATAGTGGTTAGTTTTTATATTTTATGAAATATTTACTGAAATTCGAATATGGTCACATACCCCATTATAATTTGCTTTTTCGAAATAAAGTTCTTAACAAGCTCTAAAGGTTATTAATTTTAAAAATGTGTTTCAGAATACGGATACGAAGATAAAGGTTGTCGTTAAACAGATTTAACAAATTCCATAATAACGATTTCGTTATGATAACGATTCGTTAAGCGAATATTTTACAGAATAGGCCAATTAGTAACCATTTTTTCTGGGATATGAACAACAATCCTGGAAATTCTACAACTTTCGTTAATTTTTTCTATATTACACTATTGACTAATTTGGACTGTAATCCATAGAATTAATATCCCCCAATAAGTACAAAAAATTTCAACTTAATATCTTGCACTGGGGAGATACTATGCACAATTAACTGATTTCACTTGTGTCGATCGGCCTAAGACACCCGGTATAAGTTTTAATAGGTTGTTAAAAACTCCAAATCAACACATAAACATAAACCAATAAAAGTCATTAAAACATAACATTAGCGATAATCGAATTAAGAAGTTAATCAAATGATGTCTAATTAACAAAACAATGCTGGAACAATTACTTAACTGATTCTTAAGGCAATTAAATTGTATAATGATACGACATGAATTAAAAACTATGAAAAGTATAATTTTCATACTTAATATTTACAATAATTTAATATTAAGTAATGGTCCTAAAGATGAGAAATATTTTATTCGTTTCGGATCCATTTTCGAGACGAAAAATGATCTAGTTTACCATTTTTATTGTCTTTTTATGAATATTTCAGAAATTATATATTCAAATATTTTAAATTTATTTCATATTTACAAACTGTTAACTCAATGTTAATATTTGATTATTTGTAGTTTAAACGAAGAAAAATATCTAAAAATTTGAAGGGGGTATGATGACGTCAGTATGACCCGAGTTTGCATTGTGTACATTGGTTGTGTTGTTATGAGCACACACAGAGTAACGGTAATTAAATCTTCGTTCATTTGGACATAGACGAGTTCGACCATTTCAATAATTCAATGCGCATGTGCAAACTTTAGACAAAGATAACAAAAGTTAGTGCCGTATACCCATCTTTGTTTACGATATGACAGATGGCAGTTCGATTATTTTTGTTGGTTAGTAATTGTTTCTTCATTGGAAAAGTAATTAATAATAATAATTATGACGGGTACTATACGTTGCATACCGGATTGTAATAATAATTGAAAAAATCGTTATTTATGATATGTGTTAAAAGTGACATTTTATTTTGTGAGAAGGAAGTTTGGAACACGACGCGTAGCGGAGTGATCCAAACCTGCGAACAAAATAAAAGCACTTTTAACACGTATATCATACACTATTTTTTCTACAAACACAATTTTTTAATTTAAATTTGTATTTATAATTTTTTGACATTCACTTTTAACACTAGTGTCAAAAGCAACAATGATCCGTCACTTTTAACACTCGTGACATAAAATGACATTTTTAACGCTAAAATCAAATATTAAAAAGCCCACTTTTAATAGATTTGTAGAAAAAAACATTTGTTTTCATTCTTTTTCTCAAAATATGAACGGAAGAAAAGAGTGGAATAAAAAGACAGGAATGGATACCAAAAAAAAATATAAAATATCTGGAAATTAAATTTATTTTAATATTACTTGAAAGAAATCATCGCAAGATAAATATCCTAAATAGTTTCCTGATGGTTGAATAATCTAAAATCAAAAAATAGGTTACTACATCAAATCTAATTATATTAACATAATTTATAAATAACTGATGAGAATATACTCCATTTATTTCGCTAAATTTTAATTTTCAGCATAAACATTTTACTTTTTATTTAAATTCTTTTTGACATTTCTCGTACGCCGCCATTTAACGGCACTAAGTTTTTAGTTCAAAACATAAACAGGTAGAGGTCGCGGACATTTTTGAAATGGTCTATTAAAAACAGCAACAGAAACCTTTACCTAACGCTCAGAAGCATTGCGACTCATAGATGATTATGGCTACCTGGGCTTCGCGGACGAACTCGTATACACACAGGTTCTTTCATGGGTTTAAAAATACGGATCATTTTATTTGAAAATTCGTCTTCAAAATGCTTATAAATTCGTAACGCTAAACAGGTCGCACGTAGGTCGGTGCTTACTTACGTCATAATATCTACCTTCTACTGTTTTACATTCATTCAAAAAATGCCAGCTTTAAAGTTCAAATAAGACCTTTAACTTAATTTTTCTATTTTGGATCTTTAATATGTACTTTATGCAACCCATTTGGATGTCATAAAGTACTTCTTTATGACATCCAAATGAGTTTCATAAAGTACATATTAAACAACCGAAATTGAAATTCCTGGCCATGAAATAACGTAATTTTTTTGAAAAAATGACCAAAATAGAAAAAATAGTATAAAATACACGTTTCATAAGACATTACAGCGCACTTGTCCCCTTAGAAAACTCGCGGCAAGCCGCTCATTTCTAAGAATGACGCGTGCGCTAAAATCATGTCTTATGAAACTTGTATCTTAATGTACTATTTTAGTTATTTCACTCATTCAGTGAAATTATTAATTATTATTATTATTATTATAATATATATATATATATATATATATATATATATATATATATATATATATATATATATATATATATATATATATATATATATATATATATATATATATATTATATAATAAGAGATATATTTGCTGGTTTATTTATAGATGTACCCCATATATATATATATATATATATATATATATATATATATATATATATATATATATATATATATATATATATATATATATATATATATATTTTCAAATTTGAAAAGTACGTGAAATTTGCTCTCCAACTGTATAAAAACAATCGTATGTTTTATTAAAAAATAGAATGGCGAATGATTAATTATACTTTTTTAAATTTAGGAAGCTTTGTATTTCATTAATTTTATATTACACCTTTAAAATATAAAGAATAGCAATTAATTAAATATTCAAATTGATGTACAATTACGTGTCACAGATATTATTTTGCGTAAGATTATTTTTATTAAATTTATTATGTTTTGTCTCTAATTAGCTATTTAGGTACGTAACCGATGCTGTTGGATAAGAGCTACATTTAATGATACTGGTATTCACGTATTTTATTTCAGTTTATTTCTAGATTTCAGTGTGAGAACATCGATATTATAGTGATTCAGGTGAGAGAGTTAATCTAGCGTGTGTATGATTGTGGGTGTGCGTGTGAGCAGTACTGGGTACTGTAGTGGCCGCATCGTGTGAACCCGAGGGTCGCCAACGGTAGCAGAAGGGAGACCTGTAGTGACCCGCTTCTGGTGTCGCCAACGGTAGCAGCAGTTAGGGCTGTAGTGATCCCTGTGGATGTGTTCCCGGATCACCACCGAAGCGGCAGAGGTTCCGTAGTGGCCGCCCGTGTGGACCCGGGGGTCGCCAGCGGCAGCAGCAGGGAAAGGCTGTAGTGGCCCACATCTGGTGTCGCCAACGGTAGCAGCAGTTAGGGCTGTAGTGATCCCTGTGGATGTGTTCCCGGATCACCACCGAAGCGGCAGAGGTTCCGTAGTGGCCGCTCGTGTGAACCCGAGGGTCGCCAGCGGCAGCAGCAGGGAAAGGCTGTAGTGACCCGCTTCTGGGTCGCCAACGGTAGCAGCAGTTAGGGCTGTAGTGATCCCTGTGGATGTGTTCCCGGATCACCACCGAAGCGGCAGAGGTTCCGTAGTGGCCGCCCGTGTGGACCCGGGGGTCGCCAGCGGCAGCAGCAGGGAAAGGCTGTAGTGACCCGCTTCTGGGTCGCCAACGGTAGCAGCAGTTAGGGCTGTAGTGATCCCTGTGGATGTGTTCCCGGATCACCACCGAAGCGGCAGAGGTTCCGTAGTGGCCGCCCGTGTGGACCCGGGGGTCGCCAGCGGCAGCAGCAGGGAAAGGCTGTAGTGACCCGCTTCTGGGTCGCCAACGGTAGCAGCAGTTAGGGCTGTAGTGATCCCTGTGGATGTGTTCCCGGATCACCACCGAAGCGGCAGAGGTTCCGTAGTAACTGGCGGTACTGCCCGTAGTTGCCAACATGTGTGTACGGTGTGTGAATGCCTGAACCTTATGTAAATGATTGTCTCCTCACTGAGTATTTCTCATGTGTTAATTCTTTTACAGAAATAATCACGGCGTGAAGGAGAATTCCGCGTGACCGGGTTCGGCCAGACGACGGTCATCTAGATTTGTTATTATTTTTGTAAAATACTGTATATACCGGTTTGGGTGATAAATGTGTTTTAATATTCTAATTTTCAGCGCTAACATTTAATCGTCATTTATAACATACGTTAATATGATATTTAATTATTATATCTGTTATTTCACGACATTAGAAATTTCCTATTAAAAAAATCTGATGTGGACACCACACGACTTCCTTGTACACAAGACCAGTATGAAGTATAGACCCAAGTATAAAATTGCACGTATTTGACGTGATTTGACATTAGCATCTATTTTTTATTTTTTTGTTATTTTTTGTCCTAATCCATAGCAAGCTTCATTACAAAAACCAAAAATTATATAAGTTTTAAATATACATATCTCGCTTATACAAAGGGCTAATTTAATAATACTTGATGTGCTAGACACAAAATTTAATTCTCTAAAATTTTTATTTGAAGCATTTATTTCTATGATCAAAATGAAACCATTTTATTGAAGAAAAACTTAACAACTTCAGGTAATATGTCACTTCCGGTTAGCCGGTTTTAACCAAAATCCACTATATTATTCCAATTGACATAAAAGTCTTATATATCAAATTTGAAAAGTGTTAGATTATATTTTAAGATAGTTTTTCATTAAAATTTATTATAGGCTTCAGATAAAGTACCATTCCTAGAAATTATGTAATGACCAAAAAGGGAGGTGCACAACTAGATGTTATAGCAGTCCTAAATACAAAATTTCAACTTTCTACGACTTACCGTTTTTGAGTTATGCGAGATACATACGCACGTACGTACAGACGTCACGACGAAATTAGTCAAAATGGATTCAGGGATGGTCAAAATGGATATTTCCGTTGAAATCTCAAAACCGAAATTTTTCGTGATTACAATACTT